>JAKSZP010017481.1:0-83812 GCA_022478985.1 Massospora cicadina
AATTCCCCATGATCAAACTGAATGAGCTGCTGTTGTACTTCATTGAGGGAAGTTCAATTATTAATAATAGCATCATGATTATATTGGCTAAACTCATAGGCCAATTTGAAAAACTTGAAAATATAATTATTCAAAGGATTGAGTCCTTCTATAAAATTGAGCATTCATTGATGGTGCATTACAACTACAGGTAGCAAGTGGTATAATGTAGGATGTACAAGTTATTGTAGATATTGTTTGGAGCCAATACCTGGTATTTGAGAGATTTGCAGCACTTCTCACAATATAAAAGGTACTGCATTCAATCGAGATTGGGTAGAACATATTCCAGGGATTAGAGCCCTTCAAGTAATTGATTGATGAAATTCTGAAAGGCCTAAGGTGGAATTTGAAAGTCTGAGGCAAAACTTAAGTTAGGATTATAGAATCCCAAGTTGGCCCAAAATTCCAACGTGGAGGGTAATCTTGGAATTTGGGCTCCAATTGAAGGGACCCATCATAAAATACTGCCTTGCTCTTGATCTTGAGCCTCGTCAGGCAAAAATTGAGAATCCATGATGATAGATGTGGTCACTGGTGCGTAACTCAGAGAGCCCTGTAGTGAGCACCAGTCTTGAAGTTTTGAATTACACTTCCAATGGGGCAGGTTGTATCTTAAAGTTAGTACTGGGCAGATTCTCCAAAAAATGTAATGAAGTAAATAAGAAAATACAGGCTAAACTCGACCTAGTTTTATTTTCAAAAAGAGGAAATATTTTTAGGCTTTTTACAGTTTGTAATCTATCAGAGTGAATTAATCTCTGCACAATCAAATCTTCAATCAGTTGATTGGGATCTGATTGATCATTAACTTTGATAGATTGTGATAGATTGCTCGCTCCTTCCAATGATGTTGGGGGAATTGAGGAAGGGGATTTTTTTAGAGATATGCAAATTTGGTGAAATCCTGACACTGGGCATGGTTAGATAGTTGATAATGTTCCCTACTCTATGAGTTTTTGGCATATTTGATATAAGCAGATGACCAAGATAGAAATCAAGAGGGATATGGAAACAACCAGCACAAATAAAAAATGGAGCACTTCTTCCATAGCCTTATATGGATGGTTTAAGAGGTTATGTGTAGATAATTTTATCAAAAATATGGATTTTGGGAATGATGAATTATTATAAACTAGAAAAAACTAATCACCTAAAATATGCAGGATGGTAGATTTTACACCTGTATAGGGGCAATGTCTTAGTAAAGTTCAAATGCATTTAACTAGGCCAGCATAATCCTAAACAATTTACTTTAAGATCTGATCTTTCAATTCTAGGTTTTGATGATCCAATTCTGAGGTTTACTTGTCTGAATCTGAATTCCAATCTTATAATTTAACACATTTGTATCCCATTGTTTGCCCTTTTTATTCAAACATTTACAAGTGCAATGATCAGTTAAAATATTAATACCCAAGGTTTCTCAGTTGCCATTTTTAGCAAAAGTTCTATTTTTTAACCTTTTGTTGGAGAGGATAATTTGACTTTATGAGACATACTTTAACCAAATCTCTCTAATCAGAACAGAGCTATTTGATTTTTCTCACATAATACCCTTCTGAATTAGTGACAATAATTGGTTTGGGCTTGGGTGGGTTGTGGGGTGGCATAGATCAAACGGGGAAGGCCTGTTGTTACCAGTCAGACATACCGCGTTTTAAGGAAAGACTTAGCTTCCATTATGGTACTCCAATACCCACAATAGCATCCATAGTTCACATAGCATCGCCATTATGAGGATGTGCAAATAGGATCCACTGGGGGAAAGATGCAGGAAATACTGATTAATGAACTTTAGTCCAACCCTGAATACCAAGCTGAGGAAAGGCAATAGTTTCACCCAAGCCTCTCAGGGAGTAGAGGAGCCTGTGGCCTCCAATGAGAAAGCTCTTGGAGATTGCTCAGAATATGATTTGGTGTCAGAGCTATCTGATTCCACAATTGATATTGAGTGGGTCTCAGAAAATTGTCTTCAATTCACCAGTAACATCATTAAAATTTTTGCTCTGTCATGGTAGTCCCTTCAAGTGGGAATTGTCCCCAATAGGTCAGTTCTATTTGATCATATCAGAATTTCAGGTGGGGGTCATTGCCTGATGGCTCATGGATGACAGATTAGTAAGCTAGTTCCCCAGGTAAACCTCTTGGTTTCCACTACTAAGTGAGGCCAGCGCCATAATTAGCAAGGAGACAGCAAGAGCTACTGATGAGAACAGGGAGTGAGGACCCTTCATTGGTTAATAAAGTTTCATTGGGGGAGAAAGAATTTAACTTGATAAATTTGGAAGTTGATCTGAGTAAAGAAGTGAAAATTAATAATTTTTAAGGAGATTACAAAATAACCCAGTACTGCGCTATGAGCAATGCTTTGGGTTTGTATAGAGTAAAACATGGGAAAAGGGCGCATGTACTAGTATGACAACCAGACCGCTGGTGAAAATACTTCAGGCGTGGAATATCTTCCATTATTTCTCATATGTCACCTTTTTTTGTCTGGGCCTCCAAAATTGGATTCAGCTGATAGTCCACCCATCATTGCAATTTATAAATCATTTTTTTCTTGGGCGTTGGGGTTTTCACCCTTGTTGTTTTATTTTCTTGAGGTTTTCACACTAGTACATCTATAAATTTTCAATTCATTTTCCTTGAGGTTTCCCCTTGATTGGCATGGTGATTTTCTCCCTTCTGAGAACTCAATTAAAGCCTAGTGAAAAGAGAGCGCACATGTTAGCATATATCCCAAATCTTCATAATATCTCTTTAGAAAATTTGTTGTAGTTATAGGCTCAGAACATGCACTATTGTTCTGGTGGGGATGGAGTTTTCTGGGGGAGCAGCGGCCACCCACCACTCATTGAGGGTGTGTCCCAGGTACTCTATTTTTTCAGGGTCAATGCTCTGGGGCCATTTTCCTTTTTTGTGTGAAAGGGGTGTATTACCCTGTCTCACCTGAAGGTAGCGTTGGGGATCCTTATAATACCCTTTACTAGAAGGACAGGGTCTACTCCTCCTTTAGGGCTTGGACCACTGCGTAGTTTTTGTGTGGGAATGGAAGCTTGATGGTGTCAGAGAAACTGGAGCGCAGGAGGTTTAAGAAGGAAAAGCTAGGCAAAAGGTGTATAACAAGGCAAAGTGACCCAACAATAGGAAGCAACGTCCCAGGCGATCTCAGTTATGTTTCCATATAAATTTTAGTATATAAAACACATACCAAACTGATGACAACCATCAGGGACATGTGTACTTGAGATCTGGGGAAAGTAGCTTAAGAGCTTCAGTGAAATATGGCAAAATAAGACGTGGTGGAGTCATTAGAATAGGTTGTGTTGTGGGAGGTGGGTTCACGCCAAACTTGTGAGTTAGACCAAAGCGGGAAAAGGACTCTGGCCATTGCAATGGTTCCAACAAAGATATTATTTTATAAAAATCAACAGAAAAGTATGAAAAAACAGTACAAAAATCCCCAAACTTTATTAAATATAATTATTATTCTGAGAAAAGCAAAGCCTTTATCAGCTTGGGCCTAAGATTTAAAGGAAAGTTTTTAATGGGTTTAAAGCAATTAATGAAACGTAATCCAACCTGTAAAGTTTTTGCCTTTTAACAAATTTCAATAACTAAGAATTTGGCCAAATTCTATAACTTTGTAAAACATGATTTTCTGGATTTTGGGGTCAATTTTAGCCGGATTTTCTGCCTCTGGCGAAATGTTTTCTTCAGTCATGGCTGGCAAAGCCAGAACCCATTTAAAGTCAATGACATGGAGAGGTCATCAGTTATCTTTAAGAATTCTAGCCTTGACTTCAAGGATTTGTTTGACTTTGCTTTAGTGGGGCGTTCAACACCAGGAAATATGTCACTAGCTGTGCCATCATCCTCCGCTCTTGGATGGGGTTCTACGCCACCTTAGGGGATATTGGCCAAGGAAAAGTCCTTGTGGGGAGTAGACTGCTTCATGGAGGCTAAGGAGGTTTGGGTGACGGGACCTACAGCATTATGGAATCTAGCATGGAAGTCACAAATTAGGTCCTGAGCATTAGTCATAACTCAATAGGATACCCAGCTATTTTTAAACTCATCATAATCCTTCCAGGACACCAGATACTGTAGTTGGCATTGTGATAGGTGGGAAGAAAGAACAGTATTAATCTCATATTGGAGTTCGCCATCTATTATGACAGGCTCAGGGTGAGGCAGCATGGGACCATTGAAGGGGGTCAGGAGACACTCATTGTAAGTCTGAGGAGCGTCCCCTCCGCTTAGACTGGGTGGCATTCCCTTTCCCATCCAAAAAGGTCCATGAAAGCCAGCTGCCCCCCTTGTCTCCCAGGGGTAATCTCATCTATGTGGTGGATGAGCGGTGGGTCATGGATTACCCTTTGAGGGTTCCGCCACCTATCCCAATAGTAACAACTGGGGAATTGGTATGGCGGATTGAGGTAATTTTTGTCATTTTGCTGGAGAATCAGAACCTGCATGGGGTGTGGGGACAGAATGGACAACAGAAACGAGCCTTTGGCATCAATGGCTTACAGCACCAAACTATTGGCAACAAATCCTAAAGGCCATGTAACTTTGGCAAATAAAGATAACAGTACTTGTTATAGATCCAGCAGAATTGTTGAAATACGCCATAAGGTTTTTGCGCAGGGTCAAGCCCACTGAGCAATGGACAGATGATGTGAAGATTGTCAGACTTGAAACAAATGTAAAGATTATAAAAATTATGAAGCAATCGCTTCAGCCACACCACTTTATTTATTTAATATAAACCAGCATATTCCTTTTGCTCCACTCACTTTATTTCTATTAACAATCCTCCTCCTCCCATCCTTTTGTATCACTTATATATCAGCAACTTTGACCAATACTGACCCTTTTACTTAGACTATTTGTTCCATCATATTCTCATTGGTTCATCAGAGTCTACATTCATTAAATTCACAATCTCCTAGTTTGAGGCAATTTACCAGTTATCAATCATGCATCAACATCTACTAATAACCTTATTTGGAAGCAATCCAATAACCATCCACTTGAACACAATATTGCCTCATCTCAAGGCGCTCAAAAATTCATACTCTAAAATTATTATCAGCAGATTATAGACAATCTATCATGGCTATTTCAGGCTTATCATCCAGTCATATCAGCATCTCGACATTACCCCCTTGACTGAATGATAAGTCTTTTATTGCTTATATGCCTGAAGGAACTTCATGTGCACTCATTTAATAATCCAACCACTCATGGGGTCCTTGATGGTATAGGCGTCAACACCCATTTTCTCAATAACTTCAAATGGAACAATCCAGATACTGGCCAATTTGTGATTATGCCCAAATCCATGTTGGTCATATAATAGAACCATGTCCCCATCTTTGAACTGGGATATCCCTCTACACTGTACCTGCTTGGCAGCCTGATTCTTTATTTTCTTGGCTAAGCTGAACAAATATACTTCAGTTTGCAATTTGATTAGTGTGTCAGATAGGGTTATCAGATAAAATTGTTAATACATTTTATTAATATCTTCTATGAAGGTATAGAGCAGCGCTGGAAGAGCAGGCTGTCGTCCATACATTAAATGAAAGGGGCTCTTTCCCGTGGTGGAATAATAGCTGATGTTATATGTGAAGATGGCGGTGGACAGGAGGGAACTCCAGTCTGAAGGTCAATATGCTATCAGTTTATAGAGTATGTTCACTAAAGTCCCATTTACCCACTCAACCATCCCATTAGACTCAGGGTGGTACAGGGCTGTTAGAACCCTGCGGATGGCCATAAACTTTTTAGGCTTTGTAAGGATGTGGAAAGCAAAATTAGCTCCATTATTAGTAAGGAGGAACTGAGGGCAGCCATGTCATATATAATACATTCCATTATGAACTTGGCCACTGTGAACGCTCCCAAATCCCATATCGCCCTTGCTTTAATCCATCTGGTCAAGTGATCAATTGCACCAGAATGTACTTGGACCAGCTAACTCCCATTAGCAGAGGGCCAATAACATCAATGGAAACAGTATGCCAAGCAAAATGAAGTTTCACAAACCAGTATGAGGTCTTCTGGAAAAAAGCTTTTCCACCTGGCACTGATGGCAGCAGGAGATAGTTTCAAGCACATCAAAGTTCATGCTTTCCCAGTAATACTGAGGCCGCAACAATTCCATTGTCTTGCGCACACCACCATGTTCAACTGCCTTATGTGCGCTCATAATGAACTAGGCCATGCTGAGGATCACGGGAAGTTAACCATAGAATCGCCAATCTGCTTGTACAACTCTCCGTTCCGCTGGAAGGTATTGGCTCTCATTTCATTTAGCGCCTTTATCACTTGTGGAGGTTTGTTGTTGTATTGACTGCTGAGCATTTTATTGTATATTACATCACTGAGATCCGCTGTAACTGCAATTGTGGGTAATCTCAATAAGCAGTCTGCATTTTGGTGTTAGGCTCCAGGTCAGTGAAGAATCTAGAAATTGTAAGCCTGCAGTTTAAGGGCCCATTGGGCTAGACGCCCCTCAGGCTCTTTGAGGTTCTGTAACTGGCGTAACGAGGCATGATACATAATGACTTTGAACTTGACTCCATGCAAATATACCCTGAATTGCTTATAAGCATATATCACTGCTAAGCACTCTCTTTTGGTCACAGTGTAATTGCGTTCATGACAGTTCAAGCTATGACTGCAGTACGCAACCAGGTGCTCCTCCTTCATCGTCATTATGGGACAGAACTTCCCCAACATCGTAAAAGGACACATCCATCTGTACAATAAATTCCTTTTCAAAGTTTGGGCAGCATAGCACTGGCGCATTGATCAACACCATCAAAAGTGTATCAAAGGAGCGTTGACGGCGTTCCATCCATTTGAGAACAACATCCTTCTTTAGCAACCCAAACAGTGGACCCCAATACAGCTAAAGTTGGGTATAAAGCAGCAGTAGTAGCCAACCATCCTCAAAAAATACATGGATGACATGCTTACTGATAGCGTAGTCATCTTTCAGATAGCTTCACCTTGTTGGGTTGAGGTTTCAGCCCTGTCACATCTACTACAAACCCAAGGTAATCCAGCTTGTCCTTGAAAAAGTGGCATTTCTGGGGCTTGATATTAAAGTTGGCCTCAGCCAGACGGCGAAATACTTCCTCCAAATGGGTAAGGTGCTCAGAGAATGTATGTGAAAAGATGTTATATTGTAAAGGTACACAAGGATGCACAACAGCTTCAGGTCGCTGAGAATGGTTTCCATGGCCCGCTGCATTGTAGCTGGGGCGTTACATTATTCTTGAGGCGTATGAGTAGGTCGGAAAAGCCACTTGGACGTGATAATGGCGCACTTCTCCTGTTCTGCTGCAGGTAACTCAATTTGCCAGTAGCTGGATATCAAGTCCATTGCTGATAGGTATCAAGCTCCTCCCAACTGATCCAAGGCATCATCAATTTGCGGCAAGGGGTATGAGTCCTTTTTGGTAACGCTGTTGAACTTCCAATAGTCTATAACTACCCAGTTGATGTCGTCCTTCTTTTTTACAATCAGAACAGGAAAAGCCCACAGACTCTTTGACAGTTTGAGTACCCTTGCTCCAGCAGCTTTCCAATCTCCTCAGTAACTACTTCTTTGGCTGCCCTAAATTGCAGATTGGCAGATTGGCTGGGACCTGATGGGGGATAATCCCAAGTGTCTACTTGATGGACCACTCCCTGCGCACATCCCAAATGTGGTCATCAACAGCAAAGATCTCCTTGTTTCTTTGAAATAATAATTCTGCCTAATCTTTCTGTTCTTCCAATAACCCCATTAAATTTTTTGTGCGGTACCACCATCATTATGCCAAGATGTGGCTCAATGGGTAAACTAAATTTATACACTGACCCAAACTCATGAACCTGAAGAACCTCCTCACAGGGTCAGGTGTAAATATGCCACTATTTGGTGTCAGTGGAATTACAATGGTTCCATTTGTAGATTTGCAAGTAGAGCCTTGACCTCCTCATGTCCCAATAGTATAATGCTTGGAGCCACGTGGCGCTCAAGCTGTGACTGCTGATATGGGCCAATAACTTCACCATAGAGTCCATCAGGCACTTCTACCTCCAACTCAGTGTTCACTATTACTTGGTGATTGGAGGGTATGGACATAGGCTTAGCAGTTATGAGCGGCAGCCCTTGATATTTTTATATTTGTTGGGGAAGGGACCAGGTCTTGCTTTTTAGTCAATGGTAGTTAACTGGAATCACCATGTCACTATATTCAAGTTTGATATGGCCCATATGCACTGGATCCTTTGGCACTCCGTTAGAGGTAAAGTATATTGGGATTCACTGCCCCAATATCTCAAAGGTGTCCGCAGCCATATCAAAGTTAACCCCAAAGTGCCACATGAAAGCGGGCCCAATTAACTTATTATGTTGACTGTTTGGTAACACTATTGCCGGAGGTACAACAACAATTGACCCAAACCGCAAGGGTAATGTTCTGTACGCTCCCTCTGAGACCATGTGATCTGCTCCAGAGGTCCTTATACTATCTGGTGTTCCACATCAGGTTTTAATGTCAACTTAGCCACCAACTTTGTGGAACTATGTTAACTGGAGCGCCCATATCTATTATAGCGCAGACTCAGGTTTTGGCTACAACAATGTCACAGTACGTACATTCTGCGTATGATGCATTTTGACTGTTTACTACATGGACATTTAAGGAATCTCTTTTTCAAGGAAACTCAAAATCTCATCCCCAACTTTGAGGTACAATTTGAGGATAGTGCTGACCAGAAGGGCGACGTTTACTCATTGCAAGGAAGGTGCATCTGCAGATGGATCAACTTGTCAGAGAAAACTTGGTCAAACATTTGACAAGCATATGGCGTTGGCTGCATCAAAGATCCTTCTTCTGCTGCAGCTTTTGCTTGCGCTTGTATCAATATATTCACTCCACCAACTAGCTACTGATACAGGAATGCATCATCGTACAGAGGAATTTCCGCTGAATATACAATATTAATTTCAGGTGGGACGTTTGGGGATGTGATAGTGGAGGTAAAGAGTCCCAAATCTACTCCTCTATGATTTTCTCTGGTAATACTATTCCTTCTGTACGTGATGGACCCACGATTGGGGCAACCTATTGCCAGGTGCCCAGGGTAACCGCATTTGAAACAATTAACCCCATAGGGCTTGCATCCTTGTGTATTGTAAGATGGCCTCGCCAATATTTTAATAATGTGTGATCGGCATAATTACGCCCAGGTAGGTAGTTGAGCTGTTGATGATAAGCAAGTCCAGGGTGGAAGTTGAACTTCTGGGGGTAACTTGATGGAATCTGAACTGAATGGCCAAATTTCTCCAAATAAGAAGGTTTGATGATGGCAGTGGTATGTTTCCGCTCTGTATTGGGTGGAGGGAAGGTTACAGATAGATGGCACAAAAACTGAACAATTGTAAGCAGGGGTAAGTTGTTGTCCAACATTGGGGTCATGACATTGTAAAGCTCATAGTATGGCTTCATCTCAGAGGTCATCACAATGTACACGTCTGATTCAGATAAAGTCCCCTCCACAATTAACCTGTGAGCTTCCACCGTAAAATGGTCAGCAAGCACAGTGAGGGTATTGTTACGTTGGAACCCAATAGTCAAGAATTCAACAATTTGTTTAACATCCATGTATTCCTTAAAACAACCACAGCACATTATCCTTTACCTCTTGATATGTAACGTCTTTGTTTGTAAAATAGCAAGTGCTTTGATTGGCACTTCCAACATCCAAGGTGGATATTAATTTAATCACTTTACGCCAATCTGAGGATCCTTCATTGCAAACTCAAATTGCTTAAAGAACCCATAAATATTCTCATCACAATCAAATGGAGGCAGATTATCAATACAAACCTCCTGCAGAAGCTCTTCCTTCCTTTTGAGCACACCATCCAAGGTAAATTTGATTTCTGCATATTTGACTGATGCAGTGTGTCATGCAGATCCCCTGTCAAAGAAAGCTAGATATGAAATGGCCGGCAATTGAAAAAGCTTAACTTTTTTGTGATTGATTAATGGGTCCATGTAGTGAGCGCCGCTGTTATAAACATGGCGGAATAGTTGAGATATGCCATAAGGTTTTTGCGCAAGGTCAAGCCCACTGAGCAATGGACGGATAATATGAAGATTTTCAGCCCATGAGACAAATGTAAAGATTATAATAAAGTATGAATCAATTGCGTAAGTCACACAATTTCATTTATTTAATATAAAAACAGCAGATTCCTTCTTCTTCACTCACTTTCTTCCTATTAACAATCCTCCTCCTCCAATCTTTTTGTATCACTTATATAATAGCAACTTCAGTCAATACTGACCCTTTTGATTAACCTATTCATTCTGCTATATTCTCATTGGTCCAGCAGAGTCTACATTCATTAAATTCACAAGCACCTAGTTTGAGGCAATTTACTAATTATTAGTCATCATTGACATCTCCTAATCACCTTATTTGGAAAAAATCCAATAATCATTCATTCAAAACCAATATCACCTCATCCCAAGGCGCTCAAATATTTGTACTCTATAATTATTGTCAGCAGATTCTAGTGGATCTGTCATGGCTATTTAGGAATATCTTCCAGTCATATCAGCATCTTGACAGTACTGAATTTTCAGTAAAACCACCAACAGCATTGTGTCTTTGGCAAAAGTAGATATCAGTATTAAATTATCCCAGAGGCATAAAAATTTTCATCTGGCAAATCCTCATGGTCAAATGGACCGTTGGAAACTTGATTGGCCACATTATCTATCTCACTTGCCAATAATAATTTTAAAAGTTGTTGAAGCAATCTATTGTTTGTCAATGGTTGCCAATTAAATTATTAGTTTAATTAAACAAAGGATATAATCTGACGATAGGTTTCAATTAATGCTTTGTCAGGGATCATCACTGATAATGTTAATTGAGCATTTCAATGAGGGCTTGATTGCTGATAGTCAGACTGCCATAATGGATCGCTCAAAAAGAGGCGCTGAACGATTAGTGTCATTATTACAAAGCAACTGAAGCATTTTAACGCTTGTTTTGGTGGTTTTTAGTAGTTATAATAAGGTAATATGGCCCCAGACCATCTGTGTACATTTTCTAACACAAGGGGATGGCTGCCAATCTGTGAAAGGCTACATTGCTGAGTATTAATCAAGGCAAATGCATTTGCCATTATTGTGAGTTAATCCTAAGGGTCAGAAGTTTTGGGAGGCCGATCAGTTGATTTTCAGAGAATTAACTGAAAAATTATATGCCTTCTTCCTATAAAAATACTTATCATTCTCTAATAAAAACAGAGTTTAACTGAATAAATTATTATATTCATTTCAAAATTGCATATTGAAGGGTAATAAGTCCCTAATTGTTTTTCTCAAGTTACAGTTCTTTAGGGTGGATTTGTTGCCACTTGTTGTGAAGACTCAACTTACTAGTTGTTGAAATGCACTTAGTGCTTTATACGGGTCTACAACCAACCTGTTTAGTAAACTATCCAAAAATTTACATTTTATGCTCACTACAGAGGCGTATTTGAGTCTTGTCAAATAATACTACCATTTACTCTGTTCAGGGTGAGATTCAACGGCTATGGAATGAGTTGGAGAGTTGAATAAAACCACTCTAATGTTGGCAGCTCAGGCCAATTTTTCAGAATAAAAAATCATGTTACTAAGGTGGAAGAAGATGTCAACCTTGTTGCTGAAGTTAAAAATGAATTATTTGGGAGATTATCCAAGTTAAAGCAAAAACATTCCAAATTGGAGAAGGATTTACTCTTTTTAAAGTAGCATTTCAATCCAAGGCTGTAAAAATTGGCTATTATAAGAGAAACATAGTCAGCTCCAGAAACAAGTAAAAAATTGGAAAAACATGAATGTACTTGTATTCATGTGGAAACTGAGATTGGGGACCAGGACCTTTATAAAGATGAAAGCAAAAAGGGGGCATTCATCCTACTTAAAATATGCCAAGTATCTATGCCGCTATTTTGGCAATGATCCCCAACAACACCCCAAATGGCGCTAGAATGGTTAGCCACACTGCTTGTCCCGCAAACGAGCCTGTGGAAACTGAGGAATTTTGGCCCACCCCAAAATTGCTACCCTTTCTTTATAATAATGCCTGGTTTTTCAAATTTTTAAAAAAACCATGTTTGGTTGCAGTGATTGCCAAAAAGCTGTTACTGTTATCAATTGTTTAATTATCGCTTGTCTAAACTTGGTATTACCCCATTTGCAATTAGAAAATTGGTCATATATTGAGGCAAAAAATGCAATCATGAAGGAATTTGGCATACTTGAATAAATGGCTAACCTAAAGCAGGTGTTATTGAAAATATAATTCCAAAAATATGAAACATCTATAGAATTTAGAGACCATTTCTATGAAGAAGAGCAAATCCTAATGGGAGCTAACATGAGCGAATTTGATGCTCACATCACCATGAATGTAGCACTATTGTCATGGAAATGGCAGAAGAAGTTTAGGCCAGCCTGCCAGTTGGGATGCGTAAGCACCCAAAAAGCAAGCCAGAATGCCAGAGGCATTGCCAACCAAATGACGTTATATGGAGCTGGGCATTGTGAAACAATGAATTGTTGGTGTAGAACAACAGTGAGTAGGATCCTGATGACGAACCACAATGTGCCCATCCCAGACCCAGGGGGCCTTGCTGCAGGGGGTGGGATCACAGAAATAGTTTCAATAAGTTCATCAGCATATGAGGTCATTTCAACTGGGGAGGCAGGGAGACAGATTCTCTCTTGCAGTTGATGGATGTAAGGCCACAAGATCCCCATGTACTGTTGCCAGAAGTTCATGATAGCAGGGTTATAGTGCCAAAAATATCCGACTCGCTGAATCCAATCAATGATGGAGGGGGCCATAGTGACCATAAGTACTGGTAGAGCCCATCCGGTATATGGACTGACAGGCCACCAGGGAAATGCCATCAGGGATGCAGCCAGAAGGATCAATACAATAAAAAAATTTGATTGGTATTTTAGGGAGATTTTTTTTATTGAAAGGAAAGGAAGAAAATTAACCAACAATTTTCTCAGTGCAATGCAACTGATTAAATAGTGGTCAATTGGGGTAGTAACAAGCTGGGATTAAGACCCTCAATTTTGACCTAACCAGAAAATTATTCAGGAATGGGCAGATTAGTTCCCTGGGAACTGACATAAAAAAATTTCTTGGTGGGTCGAGTCACTGTCAGTTCAACCTCAAAAGTCTGAACTGAGGCTCAGCTTCACTTCCAACGGTTAGAATGACGGTGTTTGGCCCAACAAGTGGCAGGAATCCCCCAAGGCTACCCCACATAGGGGCGGGTCCATTTGGTTGGGCATGGGTTTGGGACGCCCAACCCACCCGTGCTCAGTCGCTGGGCCATTCATTTGGTTAGTGGCATCGCATTGGCCACAACGCCCAAATTGTCAACAGGGGACTTTGAACCCTCGTTGATGTCTGATGCTGTCACCTGCCCATCAGGGATGATCTAAACGACTTTGGTAGGGAGGTGATTTGTTTGCTTGGCATATTAATTGAATTAAAACCGTTGGGCATTCCAGCCAATAAATCAGTCTTAAATCCACTTAATTTAGTTCCAATTGATTTCAATTTGGTAATCTCAGCACAGATTTCACTGATTCCCCATAACAGTTCTGCCAAGGTGAGTGTGGTTACTGGGGGTGGAATCCAAAGTGGAAGAGCCGTTACCCAGCGCTTGTCTACTACATGAGCGAGATTGCCCTGAGTAACAAGGGGTACCACCATCTTCTTTGGTGCCTTCTAACTTTGGAATGGGAAAATGGCCCAATCAATGCCCAGAGGAAATTCCCCAGGACTTACAACTTTGACCTTATTTGGACTTACACCAATCCATGGAGTCAACCTTTACCAATAGTAACACTCCTTCTCAGGTGGAGCACCTAAAAAGAATTTGCCTCCATTTTCGATGCACCAAATTGAAGCGTAAGACAACACCTCCTTTCAACTCAAATTCAGCAAAAAAATCCTGAGCCCAAAAAGGATTTCCCCAATTAAATGGGAAAAAATTGACGGTCTGAAATGGCCTACTATTGCACCATGCATCACTTAAAACAGATGCGTAATAATGGACACTATGCTGCCCAGTGCTGGAGTAAGAAACCAAATGACCAGGTGAACTTCATCCAGAAATTCAATACCTCTGAGGAGTTAGGAAAAGTCCCTGCAGTCTGCATTAGGAACAATCTCTATCCACATATTGCTCAATTCCCCAAGATAAGCTTGATAAAATTGATACCTCTGATCTGTTTGTAGATGTACCTGTTTACAATTTTTACCAACAAAGCACAGGTCTGAATATACAAGCAATAACTCAATCAAAAGAAAATGCAATTAATCCCAAGATTATATCAGAAGTTGCTTGACCCTAAACTTGTCAACTGTTGGAAAAGGCCTGAAACGCTGACAATCAAGATAAAATGCTAAAGACAAAGTTGGAAGACATTTACATTTCAATTTATAACGCTACCATCAAGGATTTATTTCCTGATATATCAACCCAAATTATTCACACTCTGGATTTAACAGCAAATGCTGCTATACATTCAATAAACAATATTTTTCAATACTCTGAGTGTACTTATGCTGACAATTTAGTTAACCAAATAGAATTAAGAGCTATTATCAATAGCGGTGTACCAAAAAATGTTGTCTACCAAATTGGCAAAACGCCTAAAATTTTCCGGATATAGCACATTGAAAGCAGTATGGGACAGCCAGGCCCAACCATATCACTTCCTGCAGGGCTTATATTGTCTTACCCTTTGTTTTGGGTCTATAGTCATATTTGAGCCAGCAATCGTTCTATCCAATAAAAATTATAATATTCTCATTGGCACTGACTTCATTTGGAAGTATGGAGTTAAGTGCAACTTTGAGGAGAATACTTTGACAAGCTTGGGCTAGGAACTACCATTGATCTATCATCAAAAAGGGGATGACCCCCTCAGCCAGAGAAATAATTTTATAAACATGATGTATAAGGGTGGCATCCTTCCCATTGGTTAAAAACTAGTTGAAAAAAAATCCAGCCATTACCAAAATGCGTGAATGAAAACTGATGAATTCTGATCCAAGTAAAAAAGGAAAAAACCATACTGTCTAGGATGCAGACAATGATCAATACTGGACTGACGCTGAAAGTTTCTAAGCAATTATATGTCAAAATTGAAGCTCGCATGCAAAGACCAGGAATTATCTTGGGTAGCTCCAGAAAGGCCTAATTTATGGGCATGGGGAAATTTGTATTTTATTAGCCAATCTGGGAAAAACACCAATTGAAATTAAGCAAACTCAAGCAATTGCCTTTTCCCAGTTGATCCCTATAATAGAACTCTGTTCCTTCAAAGAATTTATGGAGTTAATTGAAATAGGATTACTGGATTCAGCTGGAAGCATTCATACATTAATTGCTTTAGAACAATTATCAGGATTAACCAAAGGTCAACAAAATGAAGTACTAGCTTTATTTGTCAGACAATTGCAAGTACAATATTGTGAGAAGAGCATTCCAGAGGTAAATAACGATACTATTGGCAAAAGAACATAGCCAATTCTCATGGAACCCCTCAAATCAGGATAATATTTTTATTCATAATTCTCAGGAAGATAGCACAAGTTCAGGTAATTGATTGCATCAACCACGCAGCATAATCAGGGAGTCTGTCCAAGGTTCCTCCTGGCCCACTTCCAGTTTACTTCACACACCTAAGCAGAGACCACCCTCTTTTATAGGGTTGTAGGGTCCCACAAAGTGCAAAAATTTTTCCATTCAATGATTGGGTTAGATATATTAAAGCTTTACCTAATGGATTTGTTTGACCAGTATCAACCCTCCATCATCCATTCCATTGAAGCGAGCCAAGAATTGAGAGCTCCAATAGGTTGAAACTACATATTCCCTAAATTGGATGCTTATAAGTTATTATAAATTCCTTTGCCCTCGCACTTCAAGCTTAAGATTGTTTATATACTAAGCAGCTACATATTGTTAGAATTTTTTTTTGACCCTATCACTGCAACTAATAAAAAAAACTTAAAAACCCCAATATTTAATTTAATTTAAAAGTTACTATATTAGGTATAAGTGGTCTGTAAAATCCCCTGAATCACTTATCCCATAAGTAGAGAATATTACTTCTCCTGCAGAAATATTGTTGGAATTTAGGTGCAAAACGCACCAGAGAGCATAACAAAAGCCTAAAAACACAACAAGTTGTGAGCACTACAGTGAGTAAAACACCACAAAATACTATTAAAAATAGAGGGTGTTGGGGTAAATAATCCTTACAACCTCCACATGGCTTCCAAACCTCAACTAGATGCTTTAGCCCAGCAGCTAGCCAGCGCACTGTCTCAACTTAAAACAATTGAACAGCGCATTTGCCAAGCATCTAATGATGCTGCTCTAATTATCTCTAAAACCCCTTTCAAAGACAAAAAAATTACCCCAGGTGAGGGTAGTATTGCTTCATCCCTCTTTGTCTATGAGGCTGTTATGGAAGTGACAACCAATCTCTAAAAACTAAAGCATATACTCCCCTGTCTCAGCCGCTCCACCCAAGAGGTGATGGTATCTTATATGGCTCCCTTAAAACTTGGTCAGAATTAAAAAACGCTCTCATTAGGGAATTTGGATCCACGCAGAGCTTACGTAGGAAAAAACAGGCGTTTATGTGCCTAATTCTACTTGAGGGGGGAATCTGTTGCCACCTTTGTTGATCAGTTTTACAGTGTAGCCCAACCTCTCCTGCTCTCTAAAACGCCACCATTAGATGATGCCATTGCGGCTATCTTGGCCAGAGTAGCGTCCCATCCCTCCTTGGCGGTGCATATCTCTTCAGTTAAGCGCTCCTTCCAAAATGTAAGAGAATAAAGAGGAATTGCTAGCGGTGACTGACACCTATGACTTTGACCCTACACAAGAAGCTCTAAGGCAAGCATCCAATCTGACAACTCTAGCCTCTTCTATGGCTGCCTCCCTCTAGAAACCTGCTCCTGCGGAGTTGCCACCACAAAATGCTTCTCCATCCCGTAAAGATAGCCAAAGGATAATGGCCGTGATGGGGCAGTGTTGACCTTAATCTTCAGCTCAAAAAATTATTTGGTGAAAGCAGTAGTCCCTTTGCCTTGTCCCTCTTTTTCTTCAGAGCGGCTTTACAAGTGGTTTCATTATATTGTCCTTCTAATATGCTACCTCTATCTCTCTCACCCGCTTCCCTGGCCATCTCTAGTCCAAAACTGGTAGCCGTGGGCATACCAAATTCCCTATATCAAAGGCTAAATGTAGGGTTGCAACATTTACAGCATCTCCTCCAACAGCTAAAAGGGTAGATGCGCGCCTTCAGGGCCGCTCCTACAACAAAGAAAGCTCTGTATTGGACCATCTAGTACTAAAAAAAGAAAGCTCTGTATTTACTCTCAATTAATGGACTCCTTGACATGCATCAATAACCCCTTAGATGATGAATTTGAGGGGGGGTTGTGAAGATGTTGGTCATTATGTCCTAGGAGCCCCAGGTGAAGTGGAGGTACCTAATAGTTTGAGCCCATAGAGAGCGGATATGTCTAAAATCCCCCATAAAACTTATCTCCATCAAATGTTGAGGGATTTTAAGGTTATTGACACGCCAGTGACGCTGACCAGTTCATTGCCACACTGATCAATTTACTCATTGTGTTCATACCTGGCAGTAAATCCAAGAGAGATACCCTGAAACTGCCAGAAGACTTTCTTTATTCTTCGTTTAAAGGAAATTCTCTCTCCCCCCAACTTGTGTTGAAACTTAACCAAAGTGGAGGTTGTTGTCAAAAAATTTCCTTCTTGCTTAAGGCAGAAGAATTTTTGGGTGCAAATAGTCAAAATGATGAGGAATCCACCCCTGCACCAACTGAAATTTGGTGCTTGTCAGACAATTACCTGTCCAATTTTTAATAATTGTGTTCAAAATTTTAATAAGAACTAAATTAGACCAAAACCTTATTCGACTCTCAGTGGAATTTCTTGAACTGGGGTAATACTTCTAACCTTCCCTTCTCAGTCAAATAACCCTATATCTTTACGGACAGGGCTACGCCAAGCTTTGGCAAAATCAGGAAAGTTGCTCTGATGGTCTTCCCCATCCCAAATATAATTAATTCAAGCACATATGCCGCGACCACCCCCTTTTATAGCCTTGGAGGGGGTCTCACCAGGTGCCAATATTTTCCCACCAGGTGATTGGCTTAAATATATTGAATCCTTGCCTCATGGCTTCATCTTACCTGTCGTCAACCCCAACTTTGGTCATCATTTGTAAATGAAGTGAGTTTGAGAGCTCCATTAGGTCAAATTTCTTATTTCTTAATTAGATTCAAAACTTATAATAAATTTTGCACCCCTTGAATTTTGAGCCTCAAGTTGCTTTATATACTAAGCAGTGAGATCTTAATGGAGTTTAATTTTCTTACCTCCTGCATCACTTATAAAAAACATATAAACCAACTTGCAGTCTTGTTAAAAGGTTTTCCTTTTTTAATTATAAGTGGCTGAATAACTCCCTACAAAATATTTATATCAGCAGTAGAGAATGTAATTCTCCTATTAATAATTGTTGAAATTCAGGGATGATTAGCACCAGCGAGAATCCTATACCCTGGATTCCAACAAGTGTGCTCACTACAAGGGGTAGTACACCACAAAACACTTTAATAAAAATGGAGGTTGTTGGGGTAATTAGCCTCACATTCCCCCGCTGGCTCCAATCCCTGACTAGTTGCCCTTGAACAACTAACCAGCACTTTATATCAACTCAAAAAGCTTGAACAGCGCCCTTTTAAAAATCCCTTGAAAGATAAGTTTACCCCTGGAGAGGGTAGCATTACTTAGTTTGTATATGTCTATAAATCTGCCATACAAGGTGCAATTGATCACCAGAAATTTCAGCACATACTTCCTTGTTTAAGTCGCCTGGCTCAAAAGATTAAGGTCCCTCATATGGACACTCTGTGCACCAGGGCCAAGATTAAGGAAGCTCTTGTAGCTGAATTTGGCTTTAAGAAGAGTATAAACAGGGAAAAACAGGCCTTTATGCTCCTTAGTATGTATGAAGGCGAATGGATCATTGCCTTTGATGAGTGATTTAACCTTACTGCCCAGAAGTTGTCAACGTCTAACATGCTAAACCTGGATTATGCCATCACTGCCATGTTAACTGAGTTAGCTTCTCAAATTTTCTACAACTAAGCATATTACTTCAGTAAATCGCAACTTCAAAACATCTGTGACATAAAAGAGGTTTTTTTAGACGTTACTGATTTTCATACCTGTGCAACCACCATTGAAGCTGAGGTGAAACCCCACGTTATAACCATTAAGGGGTTTTCTCCTTTAGGGCAGTGAACTGTGGTTTCCACGACCTCCATGGGGATCCCTATGCCTATCCACCTTGTGAAACCTGCTCCTTCAGTGCGACTCAAAGCAGATAGCACATCATCACATAGGTCTGAGGCCTTCAAAGCAGCTAGTACTGTGCTTCTGCCCCAGCTCATTAAAGCTGCAGTGCCCTCCCGCAGCCAAGATGGTAGTCGCACACCCTAAGGGTAACCTCAGCAACAAGGAAGGGCTTGCTGGAAAAAGTACAATCAGAGAATAACTAACCAATCTCACGTGACTGACTCACCTACCTCTATTGCTTCATTACCATTTGTTGAGAATACCCCTGAGGACGAATTTAAAGGGTTTATGAGGATGTTGGTTACTACATACTGGGAGTACCCGCTGAAGTGGAAATTTTTTGAATGTTTGAATGCTGGAGGAGTAGACAAGATCACCATACCTGAGGACATGTACCTCAGTCAAGTTCTAGGGTGTCTCAAGGTTATTGACACCGCCAGCAATGCTGATCAGTTCCTGATTGGCTTGATTCAATCTCTTCAGAAGGTCAATATTATAAAATCCCTCCTGGAGAGCTACCCAGAGACCACCTGCAAACTAACCTCCACCTTCTGTATCAAGGAGGTCTTAGCTCTGTCTCCCAACTTTGGAGGAACATTCACCAAGATGGAAGTGGTTAATCATAAAGTCCAAGTGATGGCCATCCTTTTTTTTTTTTAGTACTAGATGGTCCCAACCCGATAAGTGATGGCCATCCTGGTACTGGCTCTCTAGTGAGTGTAATCTCCTCCAAGTTGGTAAAAAATCAAGCTGGCGCCTGACTTGAAGTACAATCAAGAATTTGGAACTGCTGGCCTAAATAAAACCCACGCCATTGGAGCGTATTCTTTCCTTTTATTTATATTGAGAAGCTCATCTTATCAGCCCCAGCAGTAGCCTTGGACAACAACACCTATGATATGCTCATAGGTACCCAGCTATGATCAAGTATGATGGAAGTATCAGCATGAAGCAAGGTATCCACTCGTTATTCAACTATGAAGTCCCCTTAGGTTTATCCAATAAAGTCCCATCAAGAATGAGTATTATTGCCTGGTTAAATACTCATTTTCCGCTTTTCCTTTGCATTATACCACTTCTGGGAACAATAAAAAAATTTGTTTAATCCAGTGGATGCTAGAGGCGGTATTCCTTTCTATGCTTTAGATGAGGTAGTGATTAAGCATGGTGAACAATGAGTGTTGAAACAAAAATCACGCTCCAAATCCCAACCTCTGTTTGTTGCATATAAGTCTTGAGGGCGTTAACCTCTTAGAGCCTCACGTATTGCCTGGTATACTAGACCTGGCCTATCAGAGGCCTATCAATCTTTTGTTGGGGAACCGCACCCGCAAGGACATCATTGTCAGAAAACACTATGATATTGGCAGAGGCTTGTTAGTCCCCGTAGAGGACATTGCGCATATTCACTTCATTGACTCTATGATGGATTTGGGCTTGCCAACGGATAACCTGTTATGTAACCTACTCAATGTCCATACCTTGGATGAGATGATACCAGATGATCTGGAAAAGTCCATACTTTACTAGAAGGATATAGCGACATATTCTTAAATCAGATACCAACTAAGGGAATATTTAGGACTGGATCCACTCTATTGATGTGGAGGATGCCCTTCCTATTTAGACAAAAAGTTCATCATAAATCCAATGTGGAATAACAGCTGATGAGGACTGATTTCAAGCAGTTACTAGACGCGGGGTAACTAGTTCCTTCACAAAGCCCTTAGTCTTCTCCAGTTTTGCTAATTAAAAAGAACAGAGGTCATCGGATGGTCATGGACTACCACAAATTAAATAACCTCACAAAAAAGGATAGCTATTCTATCCCCCACATTGATGATGCCCTGGCCCAGCTTTCAGGCTCAAACTTTTTCTCCGCCATGGACTTGGCCAGAGGCTATTGGAAAATGGACCTTTCTCCACAAGGCCAGGAAAAATGTGCACTTATTTGCAGTGAGGGTCTTTTCCAACCCACGCGATTACCCCAAGGGTTGTGCAACGCACCTGCCTCTTTCCAGCGCGCCATGGACCACATCTTTAAGGATTTGAAGTTAAATTGCTTCATCATCTATCTTGATGACATCATGGTGTTCTCTACAACCTTCACCAAACATCTTACTCACCTGAAGGAGGTGTTTCAACGCTTACGTGAGTCCCACCTCAATTTAAAACCCTCCAAGTGCACCTTTTTTAGCACTAGTATTCCCAACCCAAAAGAGGGAGCCGCCACGCATCTTTATTTGTAAATGGGCCAAACAAAGGGTTATTAGAAATAACAAATTCCTAATATGGCACCTCAGCTAACAGCTTAGGAAGCCATATCAGAAGGCGAGAAAGCTTATGGGAAACTTTTGCCCAGCACCTGCTTTAGCAGGTGGACCATGTCGGACAGCATTGGGGTGGGGCATCAGTGACATGAGGCATAAGGAGGCATATTGTGGTTTTTCTCTGTTGATTAGGCTGGCAGTGTACATCACTATAACATATTGAGCAAGTTGATGCTCAGCGAAAGTGATGAGAGCTGGCACACAATGTAAAAGACTTGATGTGCTTTTGGGTTTGAGGATAGTTGGGGTCAAAAAGAGAGGCTTTTTCCGCGTCAATGCAGGCGCTCACACCAAAAGCAAGCTACTCAATTTCTTATTATGCATATTCCTCAAAATCATGGGGAAACTGGGGATAGGAATACCCTCAACAAGGGGCTTCATCGCCCCATGAAGTTGCTGGCGAGGTAGGTTGTTGGCAGGAGCAGATGCATCTTCAACGGTCATTTTATTAATATTTTTGTAAATTGGAAACCTATTTTGAGGGCAAAAATGGTGTGACTGCAATATGAGAGGATCAACGAAAAATTCCTTTAAAGCAAAATCCAGCTTGACATAGTATGGAAGTTCATCCTCATCAATCCATTTGAGAGCCTCGAATGGATTGGATTCAGCCAGCACTGGGCCAGCCACCAGAATTGGGGCAGTAGCAGGAGGTGATTTGCCACATGCTGTTGACCATGGCTGCTCAGCTAAAACTGAGTCAGCCATCAACTCAGGATTCTGTAACCTGGTCAAATTGTTTAAATTTTTATTTTTAAAATTTTAATTGGCTGACGCCTTGGAAGCGTCTCCAGAATATGCTGAGGTTGGGGTGGGAGGATTGAGCCCTATTTGAAAAATTGAGCTAAACTGGCCACTAACCTGACGCTGGAGGGAGGAGTGGTGGAAGCGGTGGAGGTGAAAGCCATAGGGCACTTGCACTTTAAGTGATCAAGCTCAAAGCATAAGGAGCAAATGGCGGCCATTCTTGATGTGCACCCAGAATAGGTGATCAAAGCAGATCTGGACACCACATGAGGGGGAATCATGAGGTGGGTGTCATTATGGAATGGGCGGATAGTTGCAAAGGCGTGTGTCCCTGCCAAATAATCTGCTTTGTTTAGAAACACAAATTGCAACATGGGGTCTACGCCATAAATGCTCAAACCCTCTGTGAGATTGTGGTGGAGGAGCTCAAGGGAAAGATGGGAGGGCAACCCAGCGAGCTGGGACACCAAAGTGACCTCATCTGGGAGCTGGGTGTGAATGGTAGGAAGAGGAATTTTTCCAAAATTAATGAAAGCTTAGATTCTGCTGTTGCATTGGCCTTGGAACAGAAACCAAGGTCAAAATACCTTTTAAAGGGTGGAAATTAATGAAGCTGGTGGGTTTAAACGCCACCGTGGCTATCTCAATTTTGGCCATGAATGCATATGGGAAGAGGTTTCCATATTTGACCTGGAGGCTGAAATGCAAATTGCTCCGTGGGAGCACCAAAGGGATCCAGAGCACCGCCTAGAAACTTGTGAGATGGTGCCAAGTCCCAAGAGGGGACATAACGCCTGGTAGCATCAGGGGGGCTAGCAGATCCAGCCTGGGTACGCTTTGGTGGTGGCTGAAAGATTCCAGATAGCGTCGCACCACCACCCAAGTTTGGGCAGCAGGCATTGATTACATCAATATTGGTAAGCTTTGGCTCAATTGAGTGGTCATTTTTTGTATTTTTTTTAAAAAACCCGAATTTGGATTCAATCTAGTTATCAAAGCAAAAGCCCTCTAAATGCACCTTTTTTTAGCACTAGTGGTGCCCAACCCAAATGGGGGAGCGGCCATGCATCTTTATTTGTGAATGAGCCAGATAAAGTATTATTAGAAAATAAAAATCCTAATATAGCCCCAAAGTTATCAGCCTAGCAAGACATATCAGAAGGTGAGGATGCTTTGGGGAAACTTTTGTCTGGCGCCCGCTTTAGCTGGCGGACCATGGCAGACAGCATAGGGTTGGGGCATTAGCAACATGTGGCACAATGAGGTATAATTGGGGGGTTTCTTCGTTAATGAGGCCAGTGGTGTCCATCACCTCAACGTATTAAGTAAGTTGATGCTAAAAAAAGTGATTATAGCAGACATACCCTCCAAGTGCACCTTCTTTCATAAAAAATTGGATTTTCTGGGACATGCCATCTCCAAGAAGAATCCAACCTATACAAGATAAGGTCAAAGAAATATCAAATTATGCCTCCCCTAAAAATTTACGGGATATTCAGGTATTTCTAGTGATGATGGGGTATTACCATCAGTTCATACCCAAGTTTGCCCAGTTCAGAGAGCCCCTTATTCTCCTATTGATTAAGACTACCCCTTTTCATTGGGGCGCCAAACAAAAGGCCAATTTTGAGACGTTGAATCAACTTCTACAACAACGTTATATACTGCGGCACCCAGATAATGGTAAACTTTTTTTTGTTTGCTAACGCCTTGGACTATGCTAATGAGGCCATCTTAGCTCAACTAAATGAAAACGGTGTAGATCACCCTGTATTCTATCTTAGTGAGATTCTTTCAAAAGCGGAATGCAACTACAGCATTACAGAGAAGGAGTGCCTTGCTGTTTTGTTAGCTGTGAAGCACTACCGCCCTTTCCTGTATGGAACTACCTTCACTGTGATTACAGACCATGCTTCTTCAAAATGGTTATAGAACATGAAGGATACACTGGTCAGTTAGCGCGCTGGGCTCTAAAGCTCCAGCATTATGACATGAAGGTCAAACACTGTGCTGGAACCCATCACATGAATGTTGATGGATTAACTTGGCTGCCAGTCCTGCATTTGGATAACAGCGAGGCAGAAAGGTTATATGACCTATTAATGATCCCTGATGACTGGTAGGATGAGGATGAGACTGTCCAGAAAATGTTAACCTGGCAAACCCGCAACACCAAAGTGGAGATCGGGAAGTTGTATAAGCTGGTGGGAGAAAAGTGGTTGCCCCATCTTCAGCCTTTGGAATGTGTACCAGCTATCCTGGAAGCTCACTCTACCCTAGGTCATGGGGAGTGAAGAAAGATATGATTGGTTTAGGGAGTGGTATCATTGGGAAGGAATCATGGAAACTATTGTTGAAGTCTTGGAAGCCTGCCTTATATGTAAGAAGCAGTCTAGCTTTAAGACTAGGCACCAATATCAATCAACTACCCCCAACAACCTTTTCATAACATCAGTCTAGACGTGGTAGGTCCCCTCCCGCAGACTACCAGTGGTAACAGATATATCTTAGTTTGCATTGACCACATACCAAGTGGATTATAGCCATGGTTCTTCCATCCCAAACGGCCAAGGACTCTGCAACGTTTTTTATAAAGCATCTTAGCTCTTCATGACTTTCCAAAAGCACTACTCTGCCACAATGATAAAAATTCAATTCTAGAGTATTCAAAATCCTGGCTACCTCCATGGGAGCACAGCAACTCTTCTCAGATCCAAATAATCCCTCTATCAATGAGATCGTGGAGAGAGCAGTTGTAATTTTGGTCTCAATACTACGAAAAATGGCCTCTTCTGATCCACTTCACTAGGACCAATTCCACCCAATACTCCTATGGACTACAGGATTAGTTATCACCAGATCTTGAATGACCACATTCCGTGTCCTGTATTGGTGAGAACCAGGGATACCCGCCCTTTTAGCTAAATATATTCTCTTCTCTATAGTTGAGGAACCTGAAAAAGCCATGAGAAGATTGGCTCAACGTATCATTCAGCTTCAATCTGATGCTATGAAGAACTTAGCTCAAACGGTTATGAAAGAGGGACAAGCCAAATGAGCTTCAAGCTCCCCTATCTTCATTTAAAGTGTCTGACCTAGTCATGTACTACCATAAATGCATCACTCCTAGAAGCGGCAAGCTTGGATAAATTTGGGAGGGTCCCTTCAAATAACTTACAAGTGAGGTGATGAGTAGTCTATCAAGTCTTTGGCTATAGGTATTACATAAACTGAGTACATGGAAGTATCTTATGCCCATATTTTCCCCCAACATTCTAGGAGGGGTTGATATCAGACAATTGCCTTATAACTTAAGATTGAAGAATGTTTTGGGTGCAAATAGTCAAAATGATGAGGTAATCCACCCCTGCACCAACTGAAATTTGGTGCTTTTCAGACAATTACCTGTCCAATTTTATAATAATAGTGTTTTTAATTTCAATAAGGATAAAATTAGACCAAAAACTTGGTCAATTTTCAGTGGAATCCCACAAACTGGGTAATACTAATAACCTCCCTTCTCAGTCAATTAACCCTATAGTTAAGGGCAGGGCTACGCCGAGCCTATGGCAAAATCAGAAAAAGTTGCTCTGATGGTCTTCCCCATCCCAATTATAATTTAATTCATGAACATACGCCGTGACTACCCCCTTTTATAGTCTTTAAGGAGGTCTCACCAGGTGCCAATATTTTCCCGCCGGGTGATTGGCTTATATATTAAATCCTTGCCTCATGGTTTCATTTTACCTGGCGTCAACCCCAACTTTGGGCATCATTTATATTTGAAGTGAGTTTATGAGCTTCATTAGGCTAAAATCCATATTTTCTAATTAGGTTTGAAGCTTATACTGAATTTTGCGCCCATTGAACTTTAAACTCGAGTTGCTTAAAATAGTAAACAGCAAGATCTTGATGGGGTTCACTATTCTTACCCCTACGTCATAAAAAACATATAAAACCCAACTTAACACTGTTGTTAAAAGTTTCTCCTTTTAATTTATAAGTGGTCCAATAATACCATACAAAATATCTACATCAGCAGTAGAGAGTGTAACTTCTCCAGCTAATAATTGTTAAAATCCAGGGAGATTAGCACCAATGAGCATTCCTATCCCCTGGATTCCTACATTTGTCGTTAATGAAGTGTGGGTCACAGCTATCCTGAACACTGGATTCAGTTAACGTTGTGTCAACTAAATTTATAAAAAAATTAAGCTGGCCCTTAATCTAGACTATGATTAAGAATTTGGAACTGCAGGCCCAAACAACACCTGCACCATTAGAGAACACTCTTCTCTGCCCATTCATTTTAGAAGCTCATCTTGTCAGCCTAGCGGTGGCCTTGGACAACAATAGCTATGATCTACTCATTAGTACCCAGTTCATGCTCAAATATAAAGGGGTCATTAACTTGAAGCAGGAATATCTCTCCTTCTTAACTACAATGTTCATCTAATTCTGACCTATGATGAAATTGATAAAAAAATACAATTGCACCGTGGAGTACCTCTCCTCTGCCTAGAACTACACTACACTACACAATGGCAGGGCAGAATACAAAGAAGTTTCCCAAATCAGTGTATGCTCTAGAGGGTATTTTAAATATGCTGCTGAAGAGGTAGTCATCAAGGCTGGTGAACAAAGGGTAGTTGACACGAATATTACCCTACAAATTCCCCACAACTGCTTATTGCATCTAACCAGCGTTGAGGGTAGTAGTTCAGAGCCTGAAGTTTTGCCAAGCGTATTGGACCCAGCCTATCAGCGATACATCAATCTCCTACTGGGAAATCTCACCCCAAAGGATCTGGACGTAAATAGCACCAGGATATTGGAAGAGGCCTGCTGATACCCATTGAGGACATCAAGCAAGTCCACTGTATTGGGTGTAGGACTGATATGGGCTTATCTGCTGACCAATAATTATGTACGTTGCCTATCATCCATATCTCTGAGAAATTAACCCCAGTAGAGCTCAGTAAAGTCCACTCTCTATTTGAGACCTATAGCGACATTTTCTCCAAGTCTGACACTGACTATGGTACATGAAGTGTTGGACTCATACTATTGATGTCAGGGAGGCTCAACCCATCCACTCTAAACCCTACTTTCAAATCCAAAGTTGAGGAGTTATCGATGCAGAAAGAGCTCCAATTGCTGCTGGACGCTAGTTGTTTGTGATGTCCCAAAGCCCTTTGTAGTCTCTTCTTCTACTAATAAAGAAAAATGGAGGTCATCAGGTAGTTATGGACTATCATAAGCTGAAAACCTCACCAAGAAGGACAGCTACCCTATCCCTCATATTAATGACGCTCTGGCCCAACTCTCCGGGTCCAAACTTATTTTTGCCATGGACAAGGCTAGTGGGTATTGGCAGATGGACCTTTTTCCTCAGGATCAGGAGAAGTGCGCTCTTATCTATAGCGAAGGCCTATATCAACCCACTTGGTTACCCTTGGGGTTGTGCAATGTGCTGGCCACTTTTCAGCGGGAAATGAATCATATTCTCCAGGATCTCAAGCTGAGATGTGTGATTGTCTAGCTTGATGACATCACAGCTTTCTTCAAGACTTTATACAACCACCTCACACCTAAAAGAAGTGTTTCAATGGTTGTGGACATCTAACCTCAAGCTGAAGCCCACCAAATATACCTTCTTTCAAAAAAAGTTGGATTTCCTTAAACACGCTATCTCTCAAAATGGGATTCAACCCCTCCAAGATAACATTGAAGCGATATCCAAAATTCCTGCGCCCAAAACCCTTTGAACATACAGGTATTCTTTGGAATGATGGGACATTACCATCAATTTATTTCAAGTTCTCCCAGCTCAGTGAGCCCCTTTTACATCTTATGGCTAAAAACACTCCATTTCATTGGGGTACTGAACAAAAAGCCGCGTCAAAGACCCTGAAAGTGTTATTGCAATAACGATTGATCCTCTGTCACTCTGACTATGGCAAGCCCTTTATGTTGTTCATGGATGCCTCTGACTACGCTATTGGGGCTATCTTAGCTCAATTGGATTAGAATGGGGTCAATCACCCCACGTACTACTTCAGTAAAATGCTCTCAAAAGCTGAACGCAACTACAGCGTCACTGATAAGGAGTGCCTGGCTATCTTTCTTGCTGTCAAGTAATACCGCCCCTTCTAATATGGGACGTCATTTAAAGTGGTTACTGACCACGACTCTTAAAAGTGGTTGCAAAATATGAAGGACCCCACTAGACGGCTGGCTCTCTGGGCTCTGAAGCTCCAGCACTACAACATGACCATTGAGCACTGGGCAGGAACTCACCATATGAATGTAGACGGGTTGACGTAACTGCCTGTTCTTCACTTAGTTAATAGTGAAGCTGAGAGGTTACATGACCACCTCATGACTCCTGACACGTGGGATGATGAAGATGCCCAGTACAGAAGATGCTAGCTCCGCACTCCCGCAACACCAAGGTGGAAAGTGGGAGGTTATACAAGAAAGTAGGAGTAAATCGGTTTCCCTATCTCCGTCCATCAGAGCAAGTACCTGTGATCCTGGAGTCTCATACTATCATGGGCCATGGCAGAGTCCAAAAACCTATGAGTGGGTTAAAGAGCGGTATTACTGGGAGGGCATCATGGGTACCATATCTGAAGTCCTGGATGCCTGTCTGACCTGTAAAAAACAATCCAGCTTCAAGACCCATTCTAATACCAACCTACAACGCCTCAACAACCCTTCCACACCATAAATTTGGATGTGGTAGGTCTTCTACCTCAGACCACTGGTGGTAATCGTTACATCTTGGTCAGAATTGATCATTTCACCAAATGAGTTGAAGCTGTTGCTCTCCCTCTCAGACTGTCAAAGTTAAAGTTATCTTCTTACACCAAAGTATCTTCATGCGGCATGCTTGCCCTCAGGTCCTCCTTTGTGACAAGGGAAAAACTTTACTTCCCAAATTATAAAGCTTCTCACCACTTCAATGGGAGCACAAAAACTCCTCTTGGCCCCTTATAATCCATCTACAAATGGTGATATAGAAAGAAGTAATGAAACCCTGGTCTCTATACTCCGCAAAATGACCAATTCAGACTCTCTCCACTGGGGTCTCTACCTACCCAGCGCGCTCATGGCCTATCATATTGGTTAGCATTGCATCATCAAAATAGCCACTTTCCATATGTTGTATGGACGAGAACTGGGGGTGTGGCTTTATTGGGCAAAAATATTTTCTCTTACAGACTGATCCTGAATAAGCCATGAATTTGGCCCAGCACATCATCCAACTTCAAGTAGAGGCTATGACTAACTTGACTAAAACTGTCACTAAAGAAGGTCAAGCTGCTAATGTGAGCCAGGCCCCTCTTCCTTACTTCCAAGTATCAGACTTGGTACTGTATTGCCACAATTGTAAAATCCCTAGGAGTGAGTAGCTTGGGTTATCTGGGAGGGATTTTTTTAATCACATATAAGCGAAAGAATGAATTCTCCATTAAATCCCTTGCTTCAAGAGTTACCATCAACCAGGTTCATGGCCTGTTCTTACACCTTTATTCATCCCCTACCACTTTTGAAGGGGGTAATGTTGGGCATTTACAAGTCTGATATTTTGAGAAGAGCGTTTCAGAGGTAAATAATGATACTATTGGCCAAAAGGACCTGGCCAATACTTGTGGAACCTCTTAAAATGAGGTAATACTTTTATTCATACTTCTTGGGCAATAGCACGAGTTTGAGTAGTCAAATTGCACCAACCATATGGCGAAATCAGGGGAGTCTGTTTGAGTTTCCTCCACAGCCCTATTCATTTAACTTCACACACTTAGGCGGAGACCATCCACTTTTATAGTGTTGGATATGGTCCTACAAAGTGCAAATATTTTACAGACCATTAGTTGGGTTAAATATATTAAATTTTTATCTAACAGACTTGTCCTACCCAATACAACCCTCTATCAGCTGTTCCATTAAAGCGAGCCAATAATTAAGTGTTCCAATAAGTCAAAACACCATATTCCCTAATTCAGATGCTTGTACGTTATAATGAATTTCTTGGGCCTTGCACTTTGAGCTTTGGATTGTTTAAATACTAAGTAGCGACATATTAGGTTCTTCTATGACCCTATTGCTTAAACTAGTAGAATTTTTAAAAAATACAATCTCTAATTTAATTCAAAAGTTAATATATTATGTATAAGTGGTCTGCAAAATCCCCTTAATCAATTATTCCGTCAGTAGAGAATATTACTTCTCCTGCAGAAATATTTTTGGAATTTAGGTGCAAACGCATCAGCGAGCATAAGAAAAGCCTAAAATTCAACAACTTCCACTTATAAGGCCAACATAGATGTACCTTTCAAGTGAGGCCAAGAAGAGGACATAACATTTAGAACAATAGAGGAGAAGTTAAATAATGCACTAGTGTTTCTGCATCCTTCCTCATGGAGACCCTTAATAGGTGAAACAAAGCTTAAAATATTGCAATTGGAGCAGTGTTACTTCAGATGGAACTTGGCAATCTGAAAAACCCAATAGGATATTTCAAAAGAAATTGCTTCCAATTAAGAATATTATCCTATATATGATAAGGAACTTTTTACCATTATGTCTTCATTGAATGAATGGCGAAATTATCTAGTTTATGTTTTATATCCCCTTAATATTTGCACTTATCATAGGGCATTGGAATATTATAATAAACCCAAGGCAATGAACCAAATGCAAGAACATTGGCATCTAGATTTTATTCGACATTATAGCACATTGAATATCACCCAGGATTTGTATACTCTACCAGAATGGCTAAGTTATGATGGATGACGAAATTTAAAAGGAAGAGCTTGATAAGTTTACCACTGCAACAAAGCTGCCTTAGAGTCTGTTTAAGTATGCCAGGGATGAATTTCAAGGATTTAAAATCAAATTAGAGCATCTCAGATTGTCAGTTTTAGATCTGAAACAATTTATCCGTTCTTCTAAACTGATTGTTAATCGTCCAAAATTTTATAAATCAAATTTGATTTGATTTAATTTTTGTTTTAAATTGATTTTTTAATTTATTTTGATTTGATTCAATTCAATGTCAAACACTTTTTGATATATATTTATTTCGATTCAATCAGGATTAATTTTTGTCATCATCCATTTTTAGATTTTTGATTGTTTCATAGTTGCATTGAGGGTCTTTCTATGCACTTTTGGGGTCATATGGACTCTAAAACTGTAGTGCATTATGCAGTAACCTCAATGCGTCAATTTAATGCCTTACATCACTAATCAAGTATGGTGATCTACCCTCAATTATTATAAATTATAAGTTAACCAGGCTAGCTAAGGGTAATCTTAAGCTATCATAAAAGGATTTCTAATGCAGCTTGATTTAATTTCTTCTATCTTTATTGTCAGAAAATTGCTTATAAGGTGACATAGGCTCTGTTGGTCATCAGGCCAACCAGTATGAAGATTGGTCATCCCTTGCCATTTTGTCTTATAGTGTAGGTCCAGCAGCACTGGCTGACCCCTCAGCATGTCACCTGCGCCATTTGGGGATCCCCCAGCCTAACCCTCAACCAACAAGAATAATATAAACTTAAATTAAAAAAGGAGAATAGGCAAAGGGAGATGTTTATTGAAAGGAAAGCGTCAGGTATTCATATTTACAAAAGGGCTACTGCGCTCATTACTGACCTATTGACTCATTGCTGGTTCTTCCAGCCAACCACTCTCTCACTCTCTCTTGCTGCGCTTCTCTCTTCCATGGCTTCGACCCTCTCACCCCATCCTTCCCAATGTAAAATTAGTTTTGGCTTCATCTTTGGCCTTCAGTCACCTGTTAGCCATATAATTTATTTATATAAATAAATAATGAATTGGGATCCAATCATTGAGTTGCATAGTATGTGACAAAAACCTTTGGTCACTTGCTTAACTCAGAAAATCTCAGCTTCTTGCTGACAGTATGATTTGACTCTTTGTTAGTTAAACATTTAGAAATTGCCTTTCTCAGTCAAAATTTGATTAATATATATGAGGCTCCAGAAACAAACTAAGCTGCCTCAAGTTAGAGATTGTCAGTTTCTGCTGACATCAAAATAATTGGTAAAATGGATCACACTCATCTACTAGTTGCCAGTGATCCTTATACTTAATTTGGGCCAGTGATTGGCCCCATTCAAACCTAACTTCTCAACTCAGCAGAATACCAATTTTGACTCAATTCAATTGATAAGCAACTAACCAATAATCATCAAAACAACTACAAAATTTTGTTGATGAGCCTTTCCGCCAGAATTGCCATATCCTCTCAAATAATGATAAATCATTAGAGGATCCCATCTGGTTGAAATTCTGACGCTTATCTATTTATTTGGAACCTAGTGCTGTTATTACAATTCTTCATATCCAGTGTATTGGTATTGAAGGTGATGCCAACTGCCCAGGCCCATCTGTCATCTCCAAACCAGAACCCCTTTATTGAATTTCATATTGAATAACTTGACAAAGAAAGAACCTTTAACCAAGCCAGCAAACATCCACCTATCATAGCACTATAAACCACTTTAGCTTCTAGGGTATATAGTAATGTAAATGACCTCATTCATATCAAAAATCATTTAGGACGCTACTCTCTTCTTGCTCACCTTGCACAATTTCTCATAGTGGGAGTACCAATGACCGCAAACCTAAATGATCTAATATCAAGGCTTTTCTAATACATACCATAATAAAGTCACCTTTAAGCTGGTGCCTTAAAATATGATAGCTTGTATACCATGCTGGTTCATTCAGGGCAGTTCAGGCGGTTCAGAGTCACCCCTATCAATATATTAACTGTTACCTCCTTGATTCGGGATATGTCTCCTACTCGCCTCATAATTACCTCATACTAAGAATAGCTACTCAGGAACGTTACCAACCAACTTATGGTAAACCCAATCATAGCTGCCATGTTCACAAAGTGGTAATGAACTAGGTATCAGTAATGCAACCTACTAGTAGTGAGAGACAAAACATTCTGGATTGTCTATCATTTTCAGAATCGGAATTTGAAGCTGAAACAAGGAAGTTTTCAGAAGATGTAAAGAAAATTAATCATGTGGCTAAGCAGCTAATTAGAAACCCCGCCAATGGTTTGCCAAGGCAAATTTGAAGGATTCTGATTTGTGATACAACTACTCACGTTTTTGTCAGGATCTACTTTCTCAAGTCAGTCCAATGACTAACATACCTATAAAGCGTCAACAGATGTAAGAACTTCAACAAAGCTCTATAAAATAAAGACCTAATGTGACAAGTTTACCAGTCTAAGTAAACAACTAAACCTGGATGACATAGAAGCATGTTTCTTGATCCAGGAGAAATTGGCTTACAATATAAGGAATTCTTGGCCCATCATCAGTTACCAGAAATTTATAATGACCTAGTAAAGAGATTGTGCTTATGGGGGCATAAGTTTGAACAGTTACCCAAGGATTTGCAACTTTATGATAGAACAGGAAGACTAGCCAAGAATTACACAATGGGAGTACAAAAAAAGAAAACTTTTTCACAAACTATGCTTATAGAAGAATGAGGATTTAAACTTAAATCTGAGTAAAAAAAGTTGCATTCAGGAGGAAATTGTTTATACGGTGGAGACAAAGGGCATCTAGTTGTTGAATGCTCTATGATTATCCAACAACATCCAACTTTACAAGCGGGCAATCTTCTACAAGATTACTAAGTATGAAAATAATAATAAAGTTCATCTTAACTCTACGTTACTATTCAGATACACTTGTCCAATAGGGCCAAGACGTTACAGCCTGGGTCTTACTGAACACTGGGGCTATGGCCAATTTCATGGACTACAGCATATTTAAGGCAGTAAGAGGGATCTCCTCTCATAAGGAGAAGGCCAAATTAGCTGATAGGACAGAATCAGGTGTTCAAGTGGCAAATTCTCCCTTCAAGGGAAACATTGAAGAATGCAGATTTAGTCTGAATTTTTCAGCAATGTGCAAGATAACCTTTTTCAGTTGTACTTGGTTTTCCATGGCTGCAGGAGGCCCAATGTAATATCAACTGGGACAATCTAACTACTAACTTCAACCAGGGAGGAGTTTCAAGTTCAATAAATTTACAGACATGGATGGACTCAATTAGACACCCCTGGATACGCTCCATTGGGCCACTATTAAACAATCAGTAAATAACAAACCTACCCAAGGAGCTACAAGACTAGTTATATGTTCAGTGAGGAGACTTGTAAAACCCTGCCACCACGCTTAGATTGTCATTTAAATTTTTGAAATTATGCTATAGAAAATTCCTAGTTGGAGGAACTATTCCTTCAACTCACAATAAGGATTGTTATTAAAAACTAACAGCTTAAAGAAAGCTTAGATAATGGTTCATGAGATGGTAAAACTCATTACGCTCTTATTTTCTGTTTTGTTAAGGAAAGCGATGGAGGCCTGAAACCTTGTATGATTACTCTAATTTATACTCAACACAGTGTAAAATAGATATCTAGTCCCATCAGCAGAATAATTAACTGTTAGCTTACAGGGGCTCAGATATTCACAGAATCGGATTTAAGGAGTTCATACAAATAAGTCAGAATTGCAGAAGGACATTAATGAAAGACAGCAGTTAGGACACCCTTTGGAGTTTGTAATATCTGATAATGCCTTTTAAGATATGTAATTCCCCAGAAGCCTTTTGAACCTTGATGACAGAAGTACTGCTCCCCACTTAAATTAATTTGTTGTTTTCTACTTGGATGATCTTCTCATATACTCTAAGGATATGGGGACCCATGTAGAACATGTGGAGGCGATGCTCCAGAGGCTCAAGAAGTATAGCTTGTATACCAAGTTAGAAAATGTGAGTTTTTCTGCAAAAACAGACTTTTTGGGTATGCCATCAAAGAAGGGGGTTTGCCATTTCGCCTAGCAAAGTATCAGCAGTCACAGATTGGCCTCGCACTAAACAAGAACTAAGTAATGCTTCTTCCTTGAGCAGGCAAATTTTATCAGAAAATTAATAAAAACTTTTCATCAAATACCCTCCCCTTGACAGACCTTTCTTCAGACTCAATACCTTACATCTGGACTCAAAAGGCTCAAAATCTTTTAAAGTTTTAGAGAAAGCCTTCAATGCATCTCCAGTTCCTATTAGACCAGATCCAAACATGCATTTTTTCTTGAGATAGATGCATCAGAATTTGCTTATGATGCGCTTCTGCTTCAGGAGGGGGAAAATAAGAAAGCCCATCCTTTGACCTCTTTTTTTCAAAAGATGTTAAATGCAGAAAGGAACTACAAGATCTATGATAAATAACTTTTAGCCAGTGTTAGGGCTATGGACACTGGAGATGATATCTTGAAGAGAGTAAATACCCTGTGATTATTTGAACTGATCATAAAAACATTAAATGTATAAAAAGACTGCAAGTTCAGTCAGCGACATGCGTGATAGGCTTTAGACTTAGCCAATTATTATTTAAACATTAACTTCAATCCAGGAAGATATAATATTGTTCCAGATGCACATATCAGAAGAGAGGACCATGGTGAAAATGATGATGGATATTTAGAGTATAATACTAAACCTGTGATTGAAACAGACAGATATTCTTTTCTTTCCTAGCCATTCAACAGTCAGAGACTTATTTGGATGGCCAAGTAAAAGAAGCACAAAGGAAGGACCCTAAGTATTAAGAAATTCTAAAAGGGGACTACCTTCCTGCACTTCCTCATGAACTGGTATATAAGGACCAAGTAATATACCTGCAACGTGTATTATGGGTCCCAGATGGACAACCTTAGATGGAAGTAATTTAAAGCTTCCATGACAGTCCAACTGCTGGTCATGAGGGTCCAAAGAAAACTCTCAAACGTATTCATTCTGATTATTGGTGGACAGGGATGACAAATGATATGAAAGACTATGTTCAAGACTGTCAATGATGTTTAAGGAACAAAGTATCTACTCAGAAACCAATTGGGAAACTTCAATATTTGCCAACCACTAGAGGTCCATGGCGAAGATTATCTATAGATTTCATAACTTACTTACCTATAAGTGATGGAAATTCTTCATTATGTGTGGTAGTGGATAGATTAACTAAGCTGCTGAGTTTGTCCCATGTTCTGCGGTACCTTCAGCTGTGGAAACAGACAAACTTTTCATAAAACAAATCTATCCTCAACATGTCTGTCCTTCAGATATCATATCTGATAGAGGGTCCAATTCACATCTAAGTTTTGGAAAGGTTTTGCTGATCTCCTGGGTATCAAATTAAAGCTATTATCTGACTTCCACATACAGACATGGACAAACAGAGCGAGTAATCCTGGTTTAGATCAATATCTTTGTTCCTATGTAATTTTCAAACAAGAAAACTGGTCAAGACTTCTCTCAATGGCCTAATTTAGCTAAAACAGCTCATACCATGCATCAACTAAGATGACCTTTTCAGAGCAAATCATGGTTTTCTCACAGATTATAATAAGATCCACTAAAGTTGGCACAGCACCACAGCTTATGAATATATAAAGAAAATAGATAATCTACAACTGGAACTCAAGGGCAATCTAGCTATAGGAAATTCAGAATTATAAGGAGCAAGCTGATAAGAAACTTAGGGATTCACCAAACTTGGAAGAAAAATCATATGTATACTTGGACACAAGAATCTTATGGTGCATGGCCATCAAGAAGATGGGTCCCAGAAGAATCATGTTTTTAAAGGTTCTAAAGAAAATATCTGATACTACCTACCAGATTCATTTGCCTTCTTGTTTAACAGCACACTACACTTTCTATAAATCACTTTTGATTCCTCAGAGACTTCCTACACTTTTCCATCAACAAAAAGAGCAAAGACCCTTACCAATCATTATAGAACATGTAGAAAAATATGAGGTGGAAGCGATTCTTAAAGATAGGATTATCAGAGGGATGAAAAATAATCTGATCAAATGGAAAGGATATCCTATAGAAGAGAGTACTTGGGAGTCAAAAGCCAATTTAAAAGATTGCAGAAAGAAGTAGGAGTCCTATAAGAAAAGATCTTTGAGGAGAGAGATAGTGTCAGGATTAGGATCCTGAACAATTTCTCTATTCTTCTGAACTGAGTGCTTATTGTCCTAATTTTTTAATTATTCAAATTCAACGCAATTAATTCAGTTTTAATTAATTTTTTTATTCAATTTATTCAATTTGATTCAATTAAAGTGGAAAATTTGTTTGGTTCACTTTGATTAGATTCAATTTTGATTAATTTTAATTAACACCAATTTTTAGAAATTTGCTTAATTTTTATAATTGCATTGTAGGTATTCCTATGCACGTTTGAGGTCAAATGTACTCTAAAAAATTAAAGATTTGTGCAGTAACCTCAAAGCATCAATTTGATACATAACATCCCTAATCAATTGAGGCGATCTACAATCAATAATTATAGTATAAAATAAACCAGGGTAGCTAAGAGTAATCTTAAGCTAGCATAAAAATATTTAAATGCAACTTATTCTTGATTGTCTTTTATCTTATCTATGATTATTTATAACCTATTACTGTTAAAAAGTTCTTCCTGTCCAGTGTGCTCATATTTATTGTGCTGCCAACTGCCCAGGACCAACTGTCATCTCCAAAACAGAACCCCTTATTAAACTTCTTAGTGAATAACTTGCCAAATAAAGAACATATCACCAAACCAGCTAACATTCCACCTGACATGTGCCACTATAAACCCCTTTTCCTTCCAGTGTGTAAGAAACCAGCTGATTCTTGATTTCTGGTGCTTTACGCCTGCTGGTTTCCACAAAAATTTGTAAATAAATTTAAATATAAAGCTTTAATAAAATTGGATTTTTATAAATTTTATTAAGACCATGATAAAGGGAAAAAATTACCCTCCTCAACATCTGACCATTCAATATTTAAAGTATTTTGAGGGTTGAGTGGAATTTGAGGATACGTTCAGAATAGCTTAGCCAAGTCAAAATTAGGAAATATGAGGGAATAGCATATCAAAACTTGGGATACTCGCTTCATGTTAGTGGAACAATAGAAGAGGAATTATGATTGGCCAAAAAGTTTTCGTGAGGTAACAATTTTATGAACTTCAGCCAATCCCTATTAAAGAAATTTCTTTCATCTTGGGGGACTCCCATCAAGCCTATAAAAGGGGTGGTCCTGCGTAGGTGCTTTAAGGACTTGGTTGTGGTTGGGAGAGTACCTTCCAATAGTCGCCCCAAAGTCCACTGCATGGTCAGAGTAATCTGACTGCTCAATTTTAGGTTTATTGCCTATGCAGGATTCAAAATGGTGTTACCCTTATTTGTGGGGTTCCACTGAGAATTGAAAAGAGTCTTTTGGTCAATTATTTTGTTATTATTTTTCTTTACATCGCCTTTTGGTTCATTGCAAACTTGTAAATAGCCGACGTTTACTCATTTTGGCTGATTTCAACCCAGGACATTCTTACTTTGCAGCTGAGAGGGCAAATGGCTGACATAGGGTATATAGTAGTGTAGATGACCTAATTTACATTAAAAAATAATAAGGACGCTACTCTCTTCTTGCTCACCTTGCACAAGTTCTAATGATGGGAGTACAATGACCACAAACCTAATTGGATTTACTATCAAGGCTTTTATAATACATAACATAATATAAGTCATCTCCAAGCTGGTGCCTTACATGGAGGCATACTAAGCTGTGGAAACAACTTCTTGGTAAAAAAATCAATGAAAAAAGCTTATTCATAAGGAATATACTATTCAGGAGTGGGTTATCTATCATCAAAACAAATTATGGGTTCCTCTACCTGACTTTCAGTGTGAAGTGATTCAATCCTGTCATTATAGTCCACTTCCAAGTCATCCAGGAGCTTAAAAAACACAAGAACTAATTCAACGATACTTTTCTTGGCCTAGCTTATGTAAAAATGATAATTAATATACTAATCAGTGTTTGCCATGTGCATGCACAAAACACCTCCATATATTACCTGCTGGTGAATACACCCCTTACTTTTTTTTAGTACTAGATGGTTGAATACACCCCTTACAATGTCTAAATGCCCTTGGTCATCTCTAAGTGTTGACTTCACTTCATGCTTTAAAAGTAGAAGGGAAAATAATTTCATGGTTGTGGTTTACCGCATGACTAAATATGCTGATTATCAATCTGCTTAATGGGAATTTTTTAAAAAGGTTACAGATATCTTTATTAGTGAAATATATGCTTGTCATGGCCTACCAAAAAAGTAGTTTCTATATTGAAAAGCACAGTTTATTTCTCACTTTTGGGTAAGACTATTGGCAAATTTAGATATTTAACCTTGTTGATCATCAGCTTTCCATCCTCAATAAGATGGTCATACTGAATGAGTCAACCAGGTTCTGGAACAATATATGTAGTGTTGTATCCAAAAACGACAATATGACTGGGTCAAATGGATACAGATGGTACAATTTTCCTACAACAATAGATGTCACTCCTCTACTGGGATGCCTCCATTCTTTGTAAATCATGGCCAGAACCCAGAGATGCTGAAAGGACATGAAGGGCAACGGTGCCCAGGTGCTGATGTTATAATTTATAATACATCAAAGATTTTTAAAGTTCTCAATTAAATCTAGAGCAGGCCGTTCATAAGCAGAAAAAGCACTCTGACCATTGGAGATCAAAAAGTTTCAATCAAGGGACTGAGTATTGTTTAATACCAAGAAATGCAAGGATCCTTTCAAAATCATAAATTGGTACCAGTGACATTGGGCCTATATGAAATTAGTCAGCCAATTAACGATGTAGCATATGAGCATATATTGCTAAAAGGTTTAAAATCTCATCCATTAAACCACACGTCTCAATTATGGAAGTTTAAGAACTATCTATAATACCACTTCAGCTCAATCCCAGAGAATTGGGGAATCCTAAATATGAGGTAAAGGGAAACCTCAAATATGCATGTGGTGTAGGGCCAGAGATCTTTCTTGGCAAAATGGTTGGTTACCCCATTAAGGAAGTTGCTTAGCAACCTAATTCAGATTGGCAAATGTCCATATAAGATAAAGAAGTTTTTGGGGGTAATGTAACGGTTGAGACACTTCCCAATTTACATATCACATTAGTTTTTTGGATTTAAGGTTAATCCAAGCAAATAAATATAGAGAAACATCACCTGAACTAAATTGAGTTTCTTATTTCTCATTTAGAGAGTTTTATGAAGAATAAAAAATCCCTCTGAAATAACCTAATCTATTTACATCAATTCCAACTCCAAAAAGACCTCAAGGGTTAAAAAGATTTTTATTTAACTGAGGTAAGCTGACCAGAGGATGGACATTACAAAACTAAAACTAAAAATTATAATAAAAACATAATGATCAATCAAAATTCCCAAAATGGATGGATCGATTCGAATCATACCTAACAAAATATCCAATTAGGTGGGCACTGAATACTGCTATCCCTCCATGGTGGACGGGGAAGGGGGATTGGGGGGCTCATCTTTTGCCGCATCCATCTCATCCCAGAGTAGGGCGCGTGTTAAGGCAGATAGTAAGGGTGTGGGGGCATCAGCGGTATGGGGTTCAATATTCTTGATGACTGGAAGTTCCAAATAGTTGTCAGCCATCATAGTGCCAATGCTGTATTTGGCTAAAGCGTCTTCAGCTTTGAGGCGGGCATCTAGGATTTTAATGAATGTGGCAATGTTGGTTCAGGTTATTTTTGCTTTTGGATTCCGTGCTACTGTTACCACGTTCTGGATGGCTTCAGTGACGTTTTTGTGTAAAGTTTTCATGTTGATATTACTTTGTGCAGTAAGATTTTGGGGATAATGGGAGGTGGAATTCCTCCTGCGAGCGCAGCCACAGATTTGGCAGCAGCTTTGCGGAGCAGATGGCAATCTAGTGTGGCGGCTGCTTCTACTGCAAGATGGTGATCACTGTAGAATGGTTTGGCGTTAGGTTGTGGGGCATACTTTTGAGGGGGTATTTGGAATCCCATTCTGCATTAACAAACCTCTCAATTTGCAGAGATGGTTCTTCAGTGAGATTACCTGATTCATCAATTTCAGCCAATAACTCCCATAGGTTTTGGTTGAATTGAATCTGGGGGATCAGCACACAGTTGAGGTTTGGCTATTTTTGCTGGATTTTGCCTGGGATTGAACTGGGGTCCAATCCTGCGCTTGATTGGAAGAATCATGCGTGGCCCTAGGGCAATGTGGATGATGATTGGTGGCTGCAGGTGCAGCTGCAGCATCAGAAATTGGAGGAGGGGAAGGTAGGATTGTACCCCATGTCAGAGTTGGCGTGGGGTGGGCGGCAATTGGTGGGCATTGGGCAAACTTTTGGTGTTGGCAGAAGTTTCAAAGTATGGGCATTTGCATTTCAAGTGGTCTACCTCAAAACAGGATGGACAAATTGTCCATCCGCCCTCAACGTGGGCCCAGGATGGATGGTCGGGGGCAAATGGGATGGTAGCACAAGGTGGAATTGCCAAAGAAATTTTAGTGAATTCAGGGCTGATTGTGGCATATGCCCGAGGCCCAGCAAGGCGTGTGACCCCATTTAAGACCACAAATTGCAAGATGGGGTTGGCGCTATAGGCTGCCAAACCTTCCATCAGCTCCTGGTGGAGTACTTCAGGAGGGAGGTGGGTGGGAAAACCAGTGAACTGGACCACCAAGGTGGTGTCTGCTGTGAGCCAGGTCTGAGTTGTTGGAAGGGGAATGTTATTAAATATTAATGGCACCGTTGCTGTAATGGCTGCATCAGCTTCACAGGGGAGGCCAAGATCAAAGTACCCCTTATAGGGGCAGAAGTCAATAAAACAGGCTGGTGTCATCACCGCCTGAGCCATTTTGATAATGGTTTGGTTGTCATAGGGGAAGAATTTCCCATATTTGACCCTAATGCCAAAATGCATGTTGCTCCAGGGGAGCACCAGGGGGCAGCGGGGCACCGCTTGGGTTTGAGAAAGATGGGCATCAAGATCCTTGGGAGGAACAAATTGTCCCAAGGGTTTGGAATGACTGGGCGAGCCAGTCCAAGCGCGTTTTCCTGTTGGACGGAAAATGGAGGGGGAGTTTCACCGCTGCCCCACGCTGGGGCAGTAAGTGGGGAATCCAACAACATTGGAGCAAGACTTCAGTGTGCAATTAAGTGTTTGCTTTTAATTTAGCAAATGAATTGCTTGGAAAGTTATGCTGAGCAGAGAGAGATGGCCTAGGGTTAAAAAGATTGCTAAACCAGATGATAATTGACAAAGCTAAATTTATGGCAAGTTAAAGCTTATAAATAACTGAAGTCAAACTGGGGATTTACTCAGTTTTGTTTTCTAAAAATCCATTTCAACAGGGATAAAGCATTCAATATAAGGGGAGGATACCCAAGTGGTAGAGTAGGGACCTCTACCACTGCCTCCCTGAGTTCAATTCTGGTACTGGAACTTTGGGTAGGGGACAATTATGACTATGTTGGCGTTGCACACCAATGCCCTGAACTGAGATAGCAAATAGCAAAGGCGGTCCATGGAGTATCTGGCCTATCATACACCACATGTGGAGGTTTTCCATATTTTATCCTTTTTTCCCATTCACTCAATTTCCTTAATTGGTGCGGTATCATCCCCAGGTCAGACCACCTCAAATAAAAATAAAGCATTTTATAAAGTACAACTGTTAGTTCAAACTATTTACAATCTTCGCCCCTTTGGAGTTAAGGAATTTCTTTAGTTTATAAATTGCCTCACTTTACGCTCTTAATTTGGATCAAAGTTTTTTCCTTGGTAATATTATTTTTATTACTACTTTTAGTGGTTTTTTAAATGATTTAGAGTATCCATTCATTGATCTGGATTGATATGTACTTTGGTCTATGACTTGGGTATTTCAACCTAATATGTTTCTGTCATACTATCGTGAATTTGTGTATTACAATTATAAAAAAATCATTTGAGGTGGGTCGACCTTGGGACAAATATACCACACTGAGAATGTTTTCTAGCCAGTACAGGTTTCAAACTTGAAACCTGCACTAGGGGTGGAAGCAGTTTTGCCCGCTCAGCTAACCACCCTTTGTGTATTACAATTATAAAAATACTAAAAATAGTGGAAGTCAACATAAAGTCAAAGTTTTTTGAGTACTGGACACTAGAACTCCAGTTAACAGTATGTCTTCCAGAATCATAAAAATAATGAAGTTTGCCCTGGGCATTGATTACCAGGCCAAGTTTAGAACAGCCGTCCTGAGTCAACCAAAGCATAAAAAGTCTATCATGCATAACCCTTGAAATTTGGCCTCATTGTCTTGTCTGCTTTAGCTGTGGTATTCTGAAACGACCATTAAGATTTACTCATAGTAATACAGTCTCTAGTTGAGTCTAGAGAAATCATTGATTTCAACCAGAGTTCATTCAGTTTTATGAACTATCAGAGACACTTGTGTTTCTATAAAGAAGATAATTTAGAGCAGAAGAAGAGAGTAAGCCTAGTCAAAATAAAGCATTTAAAACATTTTTTCAGCTAGCACCCTGAATAAGAAGGGAACAAAGTGGCTACTGCAGACCGTAGAACTGAGCCTAGTTTCTCTTGTACTCTAGCGAAGAGATGGACCTACTTCCTGGAGAATAGAAGGTCATTTTGGTCAACATCAGCATTAATTTACCTATACAGACGATGCTTGAAATTTACTGTCCTGAAGGTCAGAGAAAAAGAAATAAGAATGATGCCTGAATTCTATGATTCTACCTATTAAGGAGAAGTTAAAGTCCTCCTCTGAAACATAGTCAAGTACCCTACCAAGACTAAAAAGGGCCAAACCATTGGTAAAGCAAACGTGTACCACTACGTCAACATTGAGTCACTTAACGCTTTTGGTGGCATTGAAGAGATTGGGCTTCAGGAGCCAACTACATAGGAAGAACGTAGATTAAGTGATCTCTTGGAGAAATATTCAGATATTTTCAGCATAGGACCTAGCTATTAAAACTTGTGCAAGGGAGGAGTTCACAGGATTGACACTTGGAGCTCCATTCACTTCCAATTGAAACTATACCACTATTTAAAAAGCAAAAAAGAATTTATTTAAAAGGAATACAGAATCTTATGGATCCTGACTTGATACGTCCTTTCAAAAGTCCCTGGGCGTCACCCCTTCTTATGGTCAGCAGAAGGATGGGACTCACCTCATATTCAAGGACTACTTAAGATTGAATGACCTGATTAGTAAAGATTCTTATCCCCTACCTTTCATCAACGGTCCCTGGAACATCTTAGAGGATCACTCTACTTCTCAACCATGGACTTGGCAAGTGGGTATAGGCAGATGGAACTGTCACCAGAAGACCAGGAGAATTGTGCGCTTATTACCAGTCAGGCCTGTTTGAACCAAAATTTATGCCACAGGGCTTATGCAACACCCCAACTACTCTAAGTGTAAAGGATCAGAATTTTGGAGATCTGAAGATGTCAAGTGTGCTTATTTACTTGGCTGATATCACAATGAATATCAAGACGTTCATGGATCATCTGGCGCACCCTGAATGAGGTTTTACTTGACTAAGAGAAAAAAACTAAAGTTTAAAAAACAAGTGCTCATTAATGGAGGGCCAGATGGACTTCCTAAGCCCTGAAGTGATTTGTAAGAGGAATTAAGCCCTAGCAAGGGAAGGTTGAAGCCATCGCAAAGATGAGATCCCCCAAGTGCATGAGAGACGTTCAAGCGTTCTTAAGCATGGTGGTTTCTATTGCAAAATCATGGCAAAATTCCAGACATTGCTGAGCCACTCATTCACCTACATTAATAAAGGAGTTCCATTATTTGGAAACAAGAGCAAGAGGACGCCTTCAACCAGATCAAGCATATGTAAATGGAAGCTCCAATCCAAATATACCTGTATTTTGTAGAGCGTTTTTTTAAATTTATACAGATTCCAGCAATGTGGGTATGAGAGCTATTCTAGCGCAGTTGGACTAAGAAGGAGTAGTTCAACCAATTGAGTTCTACTCAAAGACATTCACCAGAGTAGAGCATGACTAACGATTACAGAGCATGAGTGCCTAGCAATGAACAAAGGTAGCATGCCATTTTCAACCTTACATACAGTGTACACTTTTAGATTACTATGGATCACACCACTCTGAGATGATTAAAAAAGCATGAAGGATCCAGATGGAAGACTAGCAAGATGAGACTTCTATTGTAAGGCTAAAAATTTGAGATACTGCATCAGGCAGTAGAGAAGCACCTGAGTGTGGATGGTTTATTGCGGTTGCCCTCTTCCATTAGCAAGCCCATGAGAGAGATAGGATCTATGTACTTACAGGAAAACTAGATGAGGAATGGAAGTAAGAAGAAGGTTTATTAAAGAAGATACTAAATAATTGTTCCAGAGCAACAAGATTATGAAATAAATGTCTAGAGAAACAAGTACAATGAAGATGGCTACCTTATATTTGAAGCCTAGCAATTTGATGGTGGTAGTTATGGAAGGACACCGCCTAGTAGGCCTTGGAAAACTACAGAAGATATACTAAAATTCAAGTAGAGATGTTACTGGGAGCTCATGTTGGACAATATCAATCAGTCTTTGGAGCTCTGCATTGAATGCGCCCAATAAAAGACTATCTTAAAGAAAGCTTAATTTTAAGCCTATCCTCCAAAAACGCCATTTCACATTGTTTCTATCAAAGTTGTTGGACCATTCTAAAACAAGCGGGAATAAGTTTATAATTTTAGCAATAAATCACTTGACAAAGTGGTGAAGCTATTGCAATAAAGGTGCTTATCATGATAATTACCACAAGGTTCTGTTTCACAGTCCATTGCACTCCACAGATGCTCTCAGATACTCATTTCAAACAAATAAATGTAACTTTAAATCAGATGTTGTTATTCACCTAGTGGACTTATTAGGAGTCAAACAGAAGTTTACCACGCTGTATAAACCATTACCAACTGAAGTGTGAAAAGAGTCAATGACGCTCTTGCGTCCATCTTATAGAAGATTTTGGTTAATCTTGGATCCAAATGGGACATTTTGTTGCCATCAGCCTTGTTTTCTTAAGTTTAAGCTACCACAAGACTATTGAAATGTCACCATTTAAGAGTTTATATGGAAGAGAAGCTGCCTTACCAAGTATGTTAGCTCCTGTCAGACATTTGCCCCCACGGCTAAAGGATAAGAATGTCCTGTGTATTATTCCACCAAAAGGAGGAAATTTCAGCCATTTGCAATTTTCTAATGTTGTTATGAGCTTGTTTAATAATATTAAAAATAATAAAGTTGAGAAAATTGGCCAAATGTCTCTGGCCAATTCTCAGTGGAACCCCATTGATTGGGGTAAAACTAGTTCAAAACCTCTATGGACATTAAACGTAAAATCCAATGGTCAGATTACTCTGACCTCACCACGGACTTTGGGGAAATTCTTAGAAGGCACTCCCCCAACCTCAACAAAGTCCTCCAATGCACCTGCGCAGAGACCCCCTCCTTTTATAGGCTTGGAAGGGTCCCCCAAGGTGCAAGAAATTTCTCAGGCGGTGATTGGCTTAAATTCATAAAAACGTTACCTCATGGGTACATTTTGGCCAATCAGAATTCCTCTTCCTTCGCTCCACTGCCCTGAAGCGAGTTCCTGAGTTAAGATACGTTATTCCTGCAAATTTCCTAATTTGGACTAATGTAAGCTATTCTAAACATATCCCTAAAATTCCCCTCAACCCTCAAAGTACTTAGAATACTATATAGTCAAATATCAAGGCTTTTCATTTTGTCCACTTTTATTGTGCTAATATCAAAGTTATAAAAACCAAATTTTTATTGGTATTTATTTTTAATTTATTTATAAACTTTGTGGAATTCAGTAGGCATTAAGCACCAGCGAGCTAGAAATGGCTGGATTCCCACAGCTCCAGTTATGGATGGAGATAGGAAGAATTTACATTATTAAAGATAAGAGGATGAGTTATTGGGGTATTTAATCAAAATACAGCTAAATGTCAACAGAAATATCATGAAATCACTAAAGGAGATTACCAAATAGAGTAGTTAAAGACATAAGTTTCCCATATCAAGGTGGGACAGAAAGCGATGTTCTACTAAACTTGCAAAGGACAACATGATAATTTACAAGATCTCTGGAAGGGAATAGCGGCCGTTGTCATGAGAAGAGGAACTGAGTAATTTATTAATGACAACGCTGCTCATATCACCTATAACTGATTCCATGCATGAAATTTGAAGTCTTTCCCTAGGTCTTGACTTGGGGAGGGTAATGTATGGAAATTCCCAGCTATAGTGATTAATTCCATGACTTATTGAAAAATCCTCCTGAAAACCCCAAAAATAATAATGATAATATCAGTACTAGTGATCTAGCTGACCAGAACGAAGTTTGAGTCCGAACAAACATGGCAAGCGATTAAATGTATTGCAAAAATTCAAGCCCCTTGTCAAGATTTGGGGTGTTGAGTGAATTGAGATCCCTACTCTTTTATTAAGCCTCAATAAGTGACTCTCAAACCCTTAAATCAAAATCTGTCTATGATGGCACCAATGTGAAATGTGATCAGGAAGCATCACTTGCACAAATATTAATAAAGATGCCTTCTGTAATTTCACCTCTGCTTCCAGAATCTTGAAAGACGCGACTCCCAACATTGCAGTCACAAGAATGATGCAGAACAATGATGGCTTCAACCAGACAGCTGAACTGGAAGGAGGTGAAAGATAGTGATCAAATGGGGCCATGGTGTTCCCTTGCACCATGTCCCCATGAAACCAATAAATATCGAAACCTTTTAACTCAATAACATAGTCTATTACACCTCATCTTTTCATCTTCATCAACCACTCCAAAAGTTTTACAGCTTTAATCCTATTTTAAAGCTTGGCTACGGTCAAGTAAACTATAAATCCAACATAAGTTGTTCTCACTACAGGGGGCTCTGAGCTGGCCAGGTGAAAACATCTATCACGAAAAATGGAGAATAATAGCAATCATGAAGGTTTAACCTGATAGGTCAAGGAGAGTAACTTGATGGACTAACACCTCTCAGTATAAAGTAGCTCCCTTGCAGCCTGAAAGCCTAGTTTGTTGGGCCACAATAAATTCATTGTACCTTCTGTTGATAATTATCAGTATCAACTCCAATATGAGAAGTTCAATGAGATTTTTAACCAACTAATGAACGGCATTTACTCCATGAAAGCCGCTCCAGTCGCTTCTAAGCATCTTTGGTGACTTCCATAGTAATATTTATATACCTTAGCCCTAATACCCTCAGGAAAATTGTCTTTAGGTACTGAACGCTATCTATAGCTTAGGTCATCCAGCTATACACCACATTCTACAAATAGTTGTTTTGCATTACAATGAATTAGCTCAACAACTAGAGCTTACTCAAACCCTACAAAATATTAAATTCTATAATGCTGCCTACTCCTTTATTCATGACAAAAAAGAAAGCATTGATAACTATTGCTGATTAATGTGGCACATATTCAACTTGCTAAGCTAGATAGTAGAAATTTGGGTTACGGGCGCTTTTATTTCTTGTAACAATCACTTTAGTTACTACAATTTGATTAGAACATCAAATTTGGATAATCACACACAGGAAAGATGTGCGACTTTAATAACAAAAATAATAAAACATGGGCGAGCGTCGCGGCAAGTGGTGCGCTTAATGGTGCAACTAAGGGCAAGAAACGCCCTGAAGGGGGACCAGGAACCCAAGCCATAAAAAAATCGCAAACTCAGATACCGTCTGGGTTTATGGTATTTACTGTAAAGCACGCGCAATACATGTACATTCAATTCAACCAACCTTTGTCAAAGGTGGAACACAGGATCAGACTCTTCCTTGGAGATGAGTCACCAACCCTGCGGGAGAAAACATGTGAGGCACATCCCTCACTTTTCTCTCATGCGGTGTATATAGCCACCAACAACACGGGCTGCAGCTGGATTGATATTGGTTTCAAAACAGCCGATGAAGCTGATGCCGCAGCAAAAATCTGCGTGGAAATTGCCCTCCCTGAGGGCAAAAAATTGTGCGCACCGCGCACACCAGATGGAACAAAGCAAAAACTTTGTTCATCTCCTTTGACTCGCTCCCCACCAACCTTCCTCATAAGGTAATCGAGGAGGAGCTCTGCAAAGCTCTTGTGGCCTATGGAGAAATCCAACAACTCAAATTACAGAAATTTTGCTTAATGCCTGACCTGTGCACGGGCAAAGCTATCGCTGTAATCAACCCCTTCCCAGAAGTGGAAGAGGATTTATCCAGAATTCCCGAGCAGCAGAATTTCACTTCGCAGATGGGGGCCAGTCAGCTGCATTCTGAGTTACACTGGAACGCGCACCACCCATTTGCAACCACTGTGGCTCACTGGGCCACAAGGAACATGCATGCCCTGTAAAGAGGGCTTAATGGAAAATGATTTTTGTGAAGAAGCTATGGACGAAGATAATAAAAACTTCGCCAAAATGACTGATGGCCACCATCCATTCCGCTGGGGTGAAGATGGACTATACTCCATCGTGGACCCAGTTACAAGTAAACAGCGTAAAGCAGCACAAAAAGCCCGCAAGAGAGCAGCGGCTGAAGTGGCAGCACACGCAGAATCCGCCATTAACCACGGACAAATTCAGGAGGATATTTCAGATATTCACCAAACCAACTAATCAGAACAATATGCCCAGGTCGAAAATTTTCACAGTAACTAGACTGAGCCACAAAGCGTCATCAGTCATGCACATACTGAGGAACAATGCAACCACAATTTGGGTGAAAATGCGGTGCACAATGCAACAAAGTTGAACCTCAAAAATATAAAATACAATCAACAACCCGCATCAAATCAACATGAGACCTGTGCAGGAAAAGTTGATGCAAATGCAAAAAACTGCAATTCCCTTGAATCATTGGGTCAGATCAAGAGAACCAACAATGGCAGTGAAAGAGTTGGAGTACAGACGTGGAGCATGGCCAAAATGAGCCACGGTGGGATAGGACCAGAGGGTCCTCCCAACCGCTCCTGAGGCGCCACGGGCACCTCAGTGTCAATAGGGACGTTAAATATTGCGGGAGCCAGGGCTCATACGTCCCAAGCCAAAAAGCTGGCATTACTGCGAAAACCTCTTGTAGACATCTTGGCCATCCAAGAAACCCACTGCCTACAAGGGGAAGAAGAATCCTGGTCAACCAGGGTCGCACCATCACAATCAGTATGGACGTCTCACTGTGGGGTGATAGTCCAAAACAACAAAAAATTTAAAATTACAAATTCATCATCACACTTGCACGGTCGAGTCCTGGTAGCAACAATCACATGCCAAGATGAAATAATTTCATTAGCATGTATCTACGCACCGTGCACTGCAACTGAGAGAAAATATTTTTGAAAAAATTTCTACCCTCACCCTCCCACCAGATATAATCATGTTAGGCGATTTCAACTGCTGGGATAACCCCAATACAGATTGATGGCCTAATCCCAGGGGATACCCACCTGGACACATTGAATATCGCATAATGAAAGCATCTCTTGGCTTATAGGATGCTCTTCCTCCCAATTCACCAATCCTTCCCCATATTACAAGACCCAACATACGTGAGGGACTGCTCATATTGATGAGTCATATTGACCACATCCTCATTCCATAATCCCACCACTCAAGAGTCTCCAAATTTACAACAAAAAAAATTAATTTTTCTGATCACCAATTAGTTATGGTGCAGTTAGCACCAACCCAATCCCACACACAGGTGTCGCCTTGGAGAAAGCTTCACTCAGAAAATATAAGATTGCCTGAGATATCTGACTAGGTTGAAAACAAGGCTACAAACTCAGAATTCACAGCCCCATTCACTTCAGATCCCATTTAACATGAGAAAATTTTAAAAAAGATTTAATCAACAAAACCTGACATATTGCATCACGCAAGTACACCGCGGACACAGCCACAATCAAGCGTACCTTGGCAGAACTAGACCACCTGGAAATAAATACTCTGAGATCTGGCTATAGCCCTAATTGGGGATGCAAATGGGCAGAAATTTCAGCATGACTTAACAATCTCATCTTTAAACACCAACACAGAATCAAAGTATTGAACAAAGGTAAGTTCATAAAAGAAGGCAAAACCTGTTTGACATACTTTTTCCGCCAATTCCACTCCCGTGGAAACCAGCCCATGTGCACACAGGTCTGCAAGACCAACGGCACCGTGGCAACTGACCCTGAGGAGGTCAAGGCGGAAGTACACCGCTATTACACCGAATTATATCGCGATATGCCAACAGATCCACAAAAAATTAAAGAATTTATTCAAACTGCCAAGATACAAAGTACACCACCAAATTACAATATACTATCCCTTATCACACAGGAGGAGCTTTGGGAAACAATTCGCGGTGCACCACATAGGAAATGCCCAGGGCCTGATGGGATACCCTACGAATTTTACAAAAAATATTTTCAACAAATCGCCCCACTCCTATTGGCGTCAATGAACCAGAGTTTGTTGGAAACACGCCTATTACCAGAAGGCCATGAATCCTACGTTATAACCTTTTATAAAAAGGGTGACAAGTTGGACCTGGCCAACTGGCGCCCAATTGCACTCTCCAACACTGACACAAAAATTATAACAAAAATTCTAGCAGCTAGATTAGGCGCAATTGCATCTGACGCCCTATCACCCAACCAGTTTGGGTTTATACCAGGGCGTTCAATCTGGAACAACATACACCCTGTTGCAAACATTTGCCAATCCAAAGCAACTGATGCCCTGGTCTTCTTGGATCAGGAAAAGGCGTATGACCGTGTTAGTTGGCCATACCTAAAAGAATGTCTATATGCCTTCAAACTCCCACCAAGATTCATAAAATGGGCGATGCTCCTAACAGAATCTGCAACCATGGCTGTATGCGGCCCTGGATTCCTAACAATATCAAACCACACAGAGGGCTCAAACAAGGGGATCCCCTCAGCATACTGCTATACAAATTTCAGCTTTGACCTGCTCCTCCGAGTAATTGACTCACATCTCATGAGGATAACCGCACAAGGACAACCAACAGTCAAGATACTGGCCTTTGCAGATGACTGCATAGCAGGTATAGCAAACAATGAAGATGCCCGACAGCTGGAACACACTCTAGAGGAATACTCCAAGGTGAGCAATGCATCGCTCAACAAAAGGAAGACAGAAATCATCCTCTTAGGCAAATACACAAACAATTGGACCACAACATCAGAACCTCACACCAACACTCGAAGAAAAAACCCAATTATTTTACTCTTTGCAACACCTCCCACCACCACTCCTGTCCGAACCTTGGAATCTGGCTAGAATCAGGGGGATATGCTAATGAGACAATGGAAAGTAACCTTTTACAACGGGTATCCAAACGCGTCGCCTCCCTCAAGGGAAGAACCCCAGGACTAACAGGACGAGTTACAGTTGTTAACTCGCTCATCCTCCCAATACTGTGGTACCAGGCCCATGCGATAGCCTTCTCACTTACCTTTATAACCTCAATTCGCGCGCTTATCCAGGGCTGACTGTGGCCTGGCTCTCACCCTCCTATATGGATGGAAACACTATTTGGCCCACGCTCAAGCGGAGGCATGGGACTAATGGATTTTGAGAGCCATGCCAATCACATCCTAGGTACCTGGATAAAGGAAATCCTTGCTCCAGACCTCCCGCAACAACATTGGTCCAGAGCAGCAAGGACTAACTTTGCACAGGCGCTCAAATTAACTAACCCACATAGTCCACCCAGACTACTTTCATACCTTGCCAAGCACCCTACTGCAACGGGTCCACATAGAACCTCCCCTCATTTCAAACATATCCTCTGAATTATCCGCCGTATGGGATGGACCATAGAGAACATGGGTACTATACAGGGAAGGGGACGACCCAGCCCCCAATTCAAATTAAGAAACCCAGAAAACCACCCCCAGAGGGATATGCTCGCAACAACCCCAAGCATAGCTAGGATAGAATACCTAGATATGCTGGACATTCCCTATGATTTAACCACACAGAAAGCAATGTGGAAAATGACACACCACCCACTCCTACAACCAAGGATAAGAGCAAACGCCTGGCGCTGTTTGAGAAGGACCTATAGAACGGCGGACCGCTCCAACTCCCTCCACAAAACATGTGCAGTATGTGGAGGGGAGGGATCCCTACATCACATGGAGAGAGAGAGAGAGAGAGAGAGAGAGAGAGAGAGAGAGAGAGAGAGAGAGAGAGAGAGAGAGAGAGAGAGAGAGAGAGAGAGAGAGAGAGAGAGAGAGAGAGAGAGAGAGAGAGAGAGAGAGAGAGAGAGAGAGAGAGAGAGAGAGAGAGAGAGCCTAGAAACATGCCCCCAACCAAAGCTATATGGCAGGAAGTCGCACGCCTGCTCAAGATTCAAAACGAACAGGAATTCTCAATACAAAGAGTATCTTCGCGCTCCAGATCGAGTCACCAATCCCATCTACCCTCCGCTCCCTAATAATACCCATTGCAATGTGGACAATACACATAATTGCATTAGATGCGTTCAAGGGCACGGTCCCAACCATTCATGGGATTATTAACAGATTCCATGTCCACTTACTAAAGCACTTCCAAGCCTGGCTCTATGGATATATGAGACCAAGACAAAAAGCGCTCATAGAATCATGGTTCTCACTCTGGTTCTTCCACACAGACCCTTTCCTTCACACCTGCTCCATAGCAGGGAAACCCCTCGGAGTAGTGCACCAACCCCCATACCTGGCAGTCCCGCTGGCAACAGGGGTAACTTGAGTACCCTGGGGTGCCCAATTTTTATATTTCTTAGTTATTCTCTTAGTTTCACATATACTCGGTAATGTCTGTCCTTTGGTCAGCTTACCTCAGTTAAGTAAAAAAGAAATTTGGGTTGCCTTGAGTATAATCTTCATCAAAATTTACAACTCCAGTAATCCAATTAGAGCCAATATATCAATCAGATCAAAGAACCTGTTTGGACACTTTAGTATTATTAAAAGTTAGCTTCCTGCAATATTGCCTCTGGGGCTGAAGGGCTGATGACCTAAGGACCAGAAGGTTTAGAAGATCCTAAAATCTAGAAGGGCCCAAGGGCCCTCGTGGAACTCAAGGAACTTCCAGTTTCTTGGTACCTACTACTGGCAATCCTTATGGATCCTGAAAACAAGATATTTTAACAGCTCTCGCTTCCTTATGGCATCAAATATAAAATGTGGCTCAAGGATGCAAGCTCCTATAAATGGATTCCCAATTAATCACAGAGTCTCAATTTGTTTCTTGTTGGATAAGATGGATAATTTAAGCGCATTCACCAAGCTCACTAATAACTGCATCACCCAGATCAAACAAAATCGTTGCAATTTCAAGACTCACTAGAGTAGCTTTAAGAGTCACAGCTCCTCCAACATACCAAAATCTATGCTCTGAAGGATCAATTTTCCCTCAAATCCTCAATTGATTCTCTAAACCGAAATTGGGATGAGATTCAGTAATCAGAAAGGATTAAGATGACATCTGGAACAACTTACCCTTGTGACTATGTAAAGACTGAGATTTCTGAGCCAGCACCAGTAACTACCATAAACATTTTTCCATCCCATTGTGACTAACTTTAATCCTAGCTTTAAAAATAAATTCACCCCAGGAAAGGAAAGTATTTCCTCTTTCCTGTACACTTATGAGAGCTCAATGGAAGAGGCCACCAACCATCAGAAGGTGCAGCACATACACTCCTGCCTGAATAGTACAGCAAGAAACTTATGACCCCATCAAAGAAAGGTCACACTTAAGAACATTTCTGTACGGACCTAATCCAGGAGTTTGGAAGCAACCAGACCTTGGACAATAAGAAGCAGACGTTTAGGCTATTTATCTGAACAAAGAAGAAAGACTTGTAGAATTTTCCACCCATTTCTAAACCCAATCACAGCCCTTGGTGACCATTAATTGCATTATATTTGGAGAACGACACAACTTCAGTAATCTCCATGTTGGGAGATTATTCTGAGGTCTAATTGTACATAATTGGTTGGAAGAGAAAATTTTACCTATATCCAGGAATTTGAGGAATCAATTAATGAAATATCTGCATCTACCTTGCATCCTAAGTACTCTGTATCTGCCTCTCCCAGCCATCCTCAAGTCCATGTTATCACAACCAGAAGGGCCCCAGACCTCAATACTCTTACTACAATGTATTTTGGCATTGTGTCAAGTCTTTTTGTAGGAGACTCGCTGAGGAGGTGGGATAAGGGAAGTCCACATAAGGGTGAGGCGCTTCATGTTGACATCCCTGTACCACCTCAATAACATATTGTGGCCTCTAATGTGAATAGTGTTGTCATAACAGATATTGGGATTTTTACCCATATACCCAGCCTGCTAGATTACTATGAATTGCTAGGAAAATTCTCTAAGGCGATGTGAAATGAAAATTGTTTGGCCCGAGTTTTGGAGTAACTACGTTCAGGGGATTTTGGGATATTTGCCTGGTTGTATCTGTCAGGGATCAATCCGGACGAATACTTAAGATCTCATCAGGAAAAGTTGCTGACGAAATAGGGGCATCTGATAGTCATTAACTATCAGTGTACCGATTAGGATTGATCAGGTTTCATCACTAACTGATTAGGAATGAATAGCAAGTTGTGAGGTGAGTAATGCTGCCTGCAACTAGCAAACCAATCAGTTGGTGCGTGACCTGCCTTAATGGGTAATAAGTCCCATTATGTAAGCAATCATTAGCCAAATATGGTTGGTTTGCATGGATTGAGAGGGAAAGGCTAAGGACACGTTTTTCTGACTCTTTCCATTTAGGTCTCAAGGGTGTCAAGTGATGGAATCCTAGGAAGGATGGGGAAGACCATCGCTGCCAAGACTAGTATGGGAGATTCAATGGCAATGGCTGCATTTTCATTGAAGAGGTGTCAACTGAGGGTTAGATGACTGAATCCCCACTATAGATTCCATCGGATTCACTTATAATAAAAAACAGCAATTAGTAAAACAGTTAGATAGTACTACAGTGAAATAGTTCTATTGTTTTCATCTAGGATATAGTTTAAGTAGTAAACTATCTTCAGCTTCCATTGTGCTATTCTTCTCATGAGGTTTATTGCTTTGTGCAATAATTGGAAGACTCTTAAAGAAAGAGTAAAGCTCTGAGCGGGGATCTAGAGAAGAAGGAGACACAATTGGGGATTGCTGCCAATTGTGTGTTGGACTGAAGAGACTGTCACAGGAAACTCAGAGAAGATTGGGTCGGACAGTACGAGGGAATGTATCCCTATTTGAGACATCACAAGTATTTTTTTGGGTTATTGACGAGAGTTGGGGCAAGATATAAGGATTCATACTCAAGTATGGATAATAGTTGTCATACTATTATAAATCAATAATCTATTATACTATACAACTCAGACAAAGTGCACAAGAAAACCAAACCTGTGTAGTAAAAAAGATTACTAGGTTTGCCAATAATAACCCAATAAGTAAATTTTTACACTAGAAGAAGAAGCTTTAATACCTGTCAATAATAAAGAACCTGGTACTCTTACTATTTTTCTGATGAATCTCCCATGACTCTTACTCTGCCCCCCTCAGTTCTGAAATTTAGTTATACGTGTCACTTTTTAAGTTAATAAAATCCCTGCCCACAACATTGTCAACAGTGGTTCCCCATAGATGTCATTCTAACTTAAATTAAAAAAAACCTATAAAGGTAGCTTCTGACTTGACTCACTATATTAAATATGGCACGTCTGGACCATAATGAACTTGGTCCTTTGGGGCCTATTTCTCGTTGCACATTCCCTTTGGCAAGTTTTCAAAGAATAGCTCAGCTGTTACATTAGACAATAGGATTTATGACCTTCTACTTGGGATCCAGTTTCTCCAGGACTACTCCACCATTGTTCAATATGGTGAAGGAAGCTTATCCCTTTTAAGACATAGGGTCTCATTTGTTTTTGAGACCTCCCACAATGCCAAGATGAATTCAGTTCTCAGGCTTAACCGTTTAAAATGAAGTCAGATTGACAGGCTAATATCATTTAAGAACTCTCAAGTATAGATCCCTCTCCTGCAGTAGATGACCAAGAGGACATGCCTATCTATTTTCATAATCCAATTACTATGCCGCCAAAATCCCAGGTATCACAATACCTGGTTACATATCAATATTTCATCAGGAGAGTTACTGGAAATATGAGGCGTGAATAACCCGTCCATCAAAGAGATCCTGAATGTCCAGTAATTTTAGATTTTGCCTATTCTGGATCAAATAAAAGTGTTGCTGGATCTTTACTGACAAACCTAGTATAGTGGGGCCTAATAACCAGCCTTTTATGTTCGCCTCCTTCCTGTAGAAGCCATTGATGGCATCCATAGCTTTGGTAGTCTAAGGGACTTTGGGCTAGAATCACCCCTTATTAGTAGCTCTAGTCAACTCTTCTATTAGGAAAGAGCTCATCAACGAACAAAAGAGCCAAGTTAAGTAATTGCAGAAGAATACTCCGACCTTTTATTAACACTCCCTATGATTTTAGAAAAATGAATGACATTTTAATCATGTTGAAACTGGGGAAGCTCACCCCCATCAATCCAGTCCCAACCAGAAAAGTAAGATTGAAGAAGCTCAGGTAGCTGTTGAGCTCTATCAACTGCTTGAAGCTGGGATATTGGTCCCTTCCGCAGTCCTTGAGCTTCCCTGTCTTGTTAGTTTGGAAGAAAGATGGAAGTTATCATGGGGTGATGGACAATTGAAGAAATGACTCCCTTACTAAAAAGGACAGTTACCTCACTCTCAGGATTGGCAACTCTCTCAATTTCTTGCTGAGTCACAATATATTCCACTGTGGATCTTGCTAGCGGATACTGGCAAGTAGAGATAACAACTTGAAGAGAAATTAAGATGTGTGCTCATAGTCAACAAAGGGTTATTCGAGCCAACTAGGATACCTTAGGGACTTTACAACACGCCTCCACCTTTCAGCATGCCATGGACGTGATCCTAGGGAATTTATAGCTATCATGTGTCCTTATGTACCTTGATGATATCACTTACTCTTGTGAACCTTCAATGGCCACATGGAACATCTATGAAAAGTCTTTAATCGCCTTAGAAAGTCCTTAATAAAGTTTAAGCTATCAAAGTGCTCTTCCAAAATGAAATGGATTTTTTAAGACACAAGGTCTCATAACATGGAATTCAACCTATACTGGTTAAAGTTGACGCCATTAAAAAATGTTGTGCCCCCTGAGCCTAAGGGATATTCAAGTGTTCCTAGGCATGGCGGGTTTCATTGTCAGTTCATCCATCAGTTTGTTGACTTATCCAAACCCCTGGTCTACCTCCTTTAAAAATGTACCTTTTGAGTTGTGACATGAATAGTAATAGGAATTTAATATGTTGAGGACTTCTCTTAGTAATAAAACCATTTTAGTTCATCTACATTTTGAACAGACAATTTGCTATTTATAAATGCTGGCAACATCGCAATTGAGGACTATATTAGTTCAGCACAATGAAGATCTGATCGGTCATCCAGTGGCTTGCTTTAGAAAAACTATAAGCAAGCCAAACAAATTATTGTGTCACTTCGCACAAGTGCAAAGCTGTTTTATTAACAACCAAGATTTTTTTCTACTATATGGCAACCATTTCACCATCAACATTGAGTATTCTTTGCTTTGATGGTTGCATAAGATGAAGAACCCAAAAATAACTAATGAGTAAGATAGTCATTAAGGCTACAGAACTAAAATTTACCATTGTCTATTGCATTGGAGCAATCCATCAGAATGCTGACGATATTTCAGGTATACCTTTGCTGGACGCTTTAAACCCCAAAATCTACCTTTATTTTTTAAATGGTGGGTCTAAATAATGGTTGTTGGAATCTCCTGAGATCAATCCAAACTACGCAAGATGACTCAGGACACCCAAATAAAAGAGAAAATACTGGTAAGAAATCAACAAGAAATAACTCCCTTATATCTGTCCTTCTTTCTGAACTGATATTATTCTTAAAGAATCATGACCGTGGGGGTATTGAGCAGTGAAAAAAAACTTACAGATAGCTAAAAAAGTGATGCTATTGGGTTGGATGGTTGAGATTACCCAGGAAATTTATAGGCCTAATGACTTGTTGAACCCAAGATTAGCAAGTCCCTGGTATCAACATTCAATTGTGGTTATCTTAAGTCCATCTATTGTCATCAGCGGTGATGTGGTGGGCCTTTTGCCCACCAGGTTACATAGCTATAAATATCATATTAGCTGTAAACCATTTGACCAAATGGGTCATAGCAATCTTTATTTCATCTGCCACCGTAAAAGCCACGTCCCTATTCCTTATTTAACCTGTTTTCAATCAGTATGGATGCCCACAAGCTCTAATTATAGACAATGGGCTATATTTCACCTCACAGGTAGTTAAAGAATTAACTTCTCTTTTTGGGACTAAACAAAGTTTTACTGACCCTTTAATCGCTCAATCAATAGGGTGGTGAAACGCGCTTACAGAAACTTGTTTCTATTTTGTAAGATGGCTTCATCTGACCCTACGCGCTGGAACCGCTATCTACCCAAAGCTTTGCTCGCTTACAAATAAGCTATCATAAAATAATAAATATGTCTCTTCAAAGCACTATGTAAGCTTATATCTTGATTACCAAGTAGCATTCAATCCCTACTTGATACCTCCGTTCCTGAGAACCCCAGTAAGACAATTTGAAGACTTAACTTATGAGATTTTCCAGCTTTAAGCCCTCTCCACTTAGGGAATTGTCCCCACCACAGAAATGGAGACATCATGATTTACTGTCAGCTGACCCACCTTACAAACTTTTTAATTAGGTGATCTAGCTCTATTATCACCATCAACCTTGAGGATGACAGAAGAAGCTCAACGTTCTTTGGTCTGGACCCTACAAGGTCATTTATAAGGTGAACTCTGATTACTCCATTGCTGATGTTAAACAGGGGACAGTGGGAAACCAAGTACATGGCCTATTCCTATGGCCCTATACCCCCCTCTGGCAGGACCTTGAAGAATGGGTTGTCAGGATTTGTGATAATGAGCGATTCAAGATCTCTGCTCCTAATTTAATCTCATTAAGTCAACTCTTTAAAATCTTATGATCAAAATCTGTCCTTTAAGGCACTAATGGTGAAATATGATCCAGAAGAATAACATACACAAGAATCGATGGTGATGGTTTCTGGAATTGCACCTCAACTTCCCAAATCTCTAATGTGTGACTCTCAACATTGCGGTCATGAGGACAATGCAGAACAATGAGGACGTCAACCAAAGAGCTTATCCTGAAGGAGATGGAAAATCCTGATCATACAGGACCTTGGAGGTCCCCTTGGCACCATGTCCCTACGCACCCTATACATATTGAAACCTTTTAAACTCCATAAAGTAGTCTATTTCACCACATCTTTTCATCTTCATCTACCTCTCCATTAGTTTTGAAGCTTTGAGCCCATTTCAATCCTCAGCTACATTCAATAAAACTGTAAATCTGAATCCTCTTATATATTAAGAACCAACTTAAGTCAATCAAGATATTCTAATTTTTAAATGTGATTTCTCTAACACTTACTCATTGGATCAGGTGTAACTCACCCTTTGCTATGCAGTATAAGATCTCTCAGCCGCGCATCAATGAGATTCACAAGATCTACATTTTAAGATCTTATGACCTAGATGATGTTATAATGAACATTTGGTGTTTATCTCTCCCTTGATTATACATTGAATTTTCTGCGTCTGGTATAAAAGCTTCCCTGGTTTGTTTAGAGCCCATCTTTAAATTATAAGATGGATTTTTGCTCACCTCACGCAAGAGTTTAACTACAAATAAAATTTCAAATTTTGATCTTAACCCTGGTTCTTTGTTCATTAGATTTTCCAAAGCCCTCTTAAGTTTAGGCTGTTGTAACAGATGATGTTCATCCGCTTTAGCCCAAATGAAGCAGATGACCATCCATTACAAAAGATAAAAATCATTATTTTTGCTGCCCCACTGACATACTAATGTCCTGAATCTGACAGCCTCTTAGGTGCACCGCGCTCCCACCTGCAGTCCTGCCCTCATAATGACACATGCACCTATAATGCCTTCCTCCAATTCAGTGCCCCATGATGCATGCATTTCTGTTGTGCCCCCTGTTTTTCCGACGTGATAGTTCCTTCCACACCTGTGAGAAAGCCCTGAAGTATTGACCCATGTCTCAGACCCCATCTCCTGTGAGCCAGCCACAAAAATATTCACTGTGCCCACTGCGTTCATCATGTCTGCCGCATCCTTCATTAGTGCTACATGTACATCCTCATAATGCCCATGTCCACAGTGCCTGCTACCCCCTCTCCCCTCACCTCTTAATCACCCCCTGATTACTCAATCTTACAATGGGTGAAGTCACAATCTAACTTAAAACAATTGTGGCATTTGTATTTTTAAATGTGATTTGTATTTTACACTTAAATATCGAGCCCAGCATAACTACCCCTTTGTTGTTTGGTGACAGATCTCATTTTCACATCAATGAGATTAAAAAAATTTAACTTTAATGATCTGATGGCTTAGCTGAGTTCTTTCAACACTTTGTTGTGTTTCCCTCACTCGTTTCTGCGCTGATTTATCTGACGCCTGTTATAAAAGCTTCCCTGGAATTCAGAAACTCCTTATCTTGAAATTCTAAGATGGATTTTTGCTCACCTCACACAAGCGTTTTACTAATAATAAAACTTAATAAGTCCTAAATCTGGCTATTTGTTTATTAGCTTTGCTGAAGCCCCCTTGAGTTTAGATCATCCGTTACATTTTATAGATTTCAAGGGGGCTAAAGTTAAATTCAAAGGCCTCTATATATTACCTTGCCACCAAAATATCTTACCAGCTACTCAGCATGACATCAGAGGACCTTATTAAATAATACTGGTCCAAATGTCTATGTGTACGATGTCACAGATGATGGCCTGTTGGAAACTCTTTTATATCCTTGGGTTTAGCTGCCAGTGACAGAAGAATTAGTGAAACCTCATTGATAGAGTTTCTTTTATTTATAAAAAGCTTACCAAATTTATTTTTTTCCAAAATGGGAAGAAAATAAATTTGCAAGCTAAAACAATTTAAACTACTGATTTATTCCAGTAGCCACACCAATTACATGTGTCACAAGAACACCAAGAAAAAAGAGCATCAGCAAAAAGCTTCCTTGCTTAGTAGTTAAGGCGCTGCTTTGGCTCTGGGTAAGTTCAAGTTCAATTCCATTACCAGAAATTTAAAAGGGGAGGATACCCCAGTGGTAGAATAGGGACCTCTACACTGCCTCCCTGAGTTTGATTCCGGTAGAGGAACTTTGGGTAGGGGATGACTATGACTGTGTTGGCGTTGCACACCAATGTCCTGAACTGAGATAGCGAATAGCAAAGGCGGTCCATGGAGTTCCTGGCCTATCATTCGCCACGCATGGAGGTTTTCCAGATTTTATCCTCCTTTCCCATTCATTCAATTTCCCATTAATTAGTGCGGTATCATCCCCAGGTCAGCTCACCTCGAATAAAATATAAAAAAGAGCATCAGCCACGCAGGTACAAGCAGGTCAGAGCTCCATATAATCAAATAAAGAATCTCAGAATACTTAGAGGATAAAAGAATTGGACTCCTTTGGGATTGAAGCCAAGCAGCAAATGCACAATTGCATTGTGAGAAAACTTGATTTGATTTAAATTGAATTCTATTTTGGCTTCCCTATTCCTCAAATACTAAGAAATTTTATATGGGTATATCATTAATGTAACATCTTTCATATAATCTTCCTTTACAATTCTAATTTTATATGGCACTAATAACACCAAATATATCTTCATTTTTATAAAGTTTGGACTTAGTTTTTGTTTTCAGAAGAGGTTGAGATAGTTCTAATAAACTTTAGATTAGAAATCATTATGTACAATCCAAGGATTCACCATGGCTAGACAATCTTGGAAAAATAAAAAAGTTCTATGTAAGCAAGAAATAGACTATTAAATCACCTGATGGTGCACCATGTGAACAAACTTTAGTTTATTGACAGTGGCACAACCCCAACATCAGCACCACCTGAGCAAATGGGCTGCCTTGGCAATACTACCATTGAGGGTCGTGCTGTACCCCAATTAGGCCTAAATTCATAATTTATATTATAAAAACAAACCTAAATTTAAAGATACTGAATTTAGCATGACTTTTATATTTGTGAATATGAAAAATCAATGCCCATTTTCATCCATAATATTTTCATTACTATAGAAGCCATTGCCCTAATAAAAATCAGTAACAGTCTTCTTTGTTCCAACCAGACCTTTACTGATAATAACCCAACATCAGTCCAAGTCTTGTTTGAAATCAGGGAGATTGTTCAACTTATCAGCTTTTTAGATTTAGCACCCTCTCCTTGCTTTTGCAGTCCACACTGATGACATTCATGAGTCATGACAATTCTTATTTCTGATTCAGAAAGAGAATTTTATCTATTTTTAATCTAAACATGGTTAGCGCCTATCATTCACTAAGCCCTTAATCTATCCATATTTTCCTCTGAGTTTTTTGGTACTTTATATAGTACCAGTGATTTACTTGTAAAATTAATTTTTACACTTTACCTTAGTTTTAAGCTGTTTTAGTTAAATTTAATATCAATTGGAACCTCTGAGCCTCTTTCAAGCCATGTTATAAAAATCAACTTTTAGGACAACAAAAATCTAAAGCAATTAGGTTAAGCCCTCACTAGAATGTTTACTCTAGAAAGCTTTGAAGGACTGACCTTCAGTCCACTAAGTCCAACATATGGGTACATTGTCAGTATGTGACTAATTAAGAAAAGAATGATCTTTCAGTCATGGTGGCTTAGGACCCAGTGAATGGCCCAGAATCTAATGACATAGTAAAAAAATCTATCTAAGTAGGGGATTCTAGTTATCATAAGGGAAACAATGGTTTGTTAATCTATAAAAGGCCCCCAAAAAGGCGGAGGTCTGTTATGAAGACAACCTCATATCTTGCTTGGCACCCCCAGAGGTGGAAGAGGCAATGAGGAGGAAAATACCACAGTTATCAGCTATTTCATGCCTTTAGTAGGATCAACAGTGCGCATAGTCTTAAACAGATTAGCCGTCAGAAGTTGAATTAAGAGGGGTTTCCGCATTATCATTGTCATAAAGAGTTAAAGGACCATATGAGCAAATCATCCACAACAGGATAATAGATATCATGGTTGACAGGAAGGCACTCCTCATCCAGTTGTTTCAGTTATCATGAAACATAGGTAAACTGCGGTGGTATCTGCAGACAGCAACAGTAAAACATTTCTGGTAACAATTTTTTATCATAAGTGGCATACTAAAGAAAGAAATTAATGATAAACCCTATGAGGGCTGCCACCTTTTGAATAAAAGGTGGGAAATGGGAAGGAGGTGATGATGAGCCAAAGTGTGCCAAGCAGATGATCATTAATTGGATCTGATAAGATCCTAAAACCTTTTCAGGGGCTTATTCAGGTCATTAAGCATGCCATTTGATCCATCAGATAAGCAAGTGATGCGGCCAGGAGAATATGGAAGGATGGGATAATTATGAGGATGCTTCAGAACTATTAGATTTTGAAAGTATCATGCAAACAAACCCTCATAGAGGCCTGGGATGGATCTGGATTGGGAAGGTCAGTATCAAGCAAACCATCCATTGTAATAGGATTCTCTAGACAAAATCTGAACATGTTTGGGTGATCTGAGTCGGAAATCATGATAATGTTGGTAGCTTCAGGTAAGCTAATCTAATCTGCATAGGTTTGGCCCTGGTCGGCGCGTTGATTGGGAAAATCAGGTTGGTAACTACTAAATCTGCTGTTACTAGAAGGCGCCCATTGACTGGGTTTCGTATTCACAAATCTCCTTTTTCTTACTTAATAGAGTAGGACTAGAGAGAGTGTGTAGAAGGGTATGAATCTTACATTTGAAGGCTCTGAATTAACGCTCATTTATCAAATGGGTGAATCATCTTTTTTGTCCAAGAAAGTGCTTAGTGAATTGACCCTTCTTTGATCTGAATGGGTGTTTGGCGCGGTCCAAATGGAGGGGTTGTCCTTCAGGACTTACAACTATATGGAGATAGCTCAAATACCTAAAAAATTTATTAGCTTAATTATCATCACATTCTATGAGTGATCAAAGCACTCATTCCCAATTAGTGAGTAGCACTATAAGAATAATTGATCATCCATCACTTCACTTTATGACTAAAACGTTTTCAAGTTTAAGTTTTATACTTAGTTACTTTAATTTTAAAAGGGTTTTCTTACCCTGCTAGCTTTTAAATTGCAGATGGTGGTGGTTTAATGCTTGCGAATAAGGCTGCTTGTGCTAACAAGAAACCTTTATGGACCCTAGATGTTCTTGGATGGCATAAATCTAATTCAAAATCATCTCTCCAATTTTATCATAGCTTTTTCTTACAGTTTACAACTTACAAAAACATTCTTTCAACTAAGCTAAAATATGCTTTAACGCCCATCTTTCTAAATCAACTGCTTGTGAACCCTAGCTAGACTTCTTTTTTTATTTGCAGTTATTACCTCTTCACAGGTCACTTTCCAATGCCATACATCTCTTTCCCTTTTTTATCTCGTTGCTGCCAATTATCTTATCCCAGAGTTCAGTTCATCTTGTCTATCTGGTCTGTGAAGCACAGCTAGATGCAAGCGACCTGAAAACATTACTCTGTACTATACCAATAGGCCACTCCTGCTTTGTTGCAAACCTGTGTAAATGGCTTTGCGTAAGCCTTGAATTTGGCTTGGTTGACCAACCAAATTGCAACCTGTGGTAAAATGGTTATAAAACTTACTATATAAGTGAGCACTCTCATTTAATCTCTGGAGGGAATTATATATGTTCATCCCACCATTGAAACTTCAAACATGCATTATCTATCTTTGGTAGTCTCATCAACCATATACCATCTACTATCAAAGTTATTTTATTATGAAAATACCAAGATCAAATTTGCCTACTCTGAAGTTGGTTATATTGCTTATTGGTGCCTACATTATAGCCCTTTAATCCACTATGAGCTTTTATATACCTTAAATAATAACTTTTCTATCTTTTATAAAACTTTTGGTATCAATATTGGTAGCCTTGCTTATAGCTTCTTGTGGGTTTTTACAGGGCCAATGTCTATTTAAGCTAAAGATGTACTATAATTTGATAACCATGTATTATCTTAAATTATACTATAATTAGCTTTAATGAGTTTTAGCAATGTAGTTTCTATGATACCAAATCTTGAAATTTAATTTTTACTATTACCCAAGATCCCTTCAAAAGGCACAACTAGATATAATCTTTACAATCAGTTATGCCTTTTAGGTACACTTATGCCTCTGAAGAACCCAGACTCATTTGCGCACCGTTTATAGGTAAAGGAGGGTGTTTATGATTATAATGAGATTTTTCTTATAGGGGTGATGTTTATAAAACTTAGTTTTTCGCAGATAGTTATCTGAGGTCAGAGGACCATGTATATTACATATCATTTATATGAGGTAGGAGGACTGTGTTTATTGCATATAGTGATACTTTTAAAAATTATAAACTGTGATGGAAGGTAGCTACAATTAGTCAAGAGTTTTTTACAACCTTATTTTATAGGTCTACTAGCATCCAGATACCCATGCTTCGCTATGGTGGTTACAGTTTATAAGATATTTTAATCATTATTTTAGATTTTATAATATGATAACAACCAACCACATGGCCAAACCCATTGAACTTATCAATTTAACTAAAATTACTTCACTCAGTCCAGACTAAAACAACTGAAACTATTAAAACAACCAAATAATAGTGGTATTACCTGTTATTGCTCAGGTTTAACAAAAAGGTTATATAAAAATAGCTATATTATATTATATATTTATTTTATAAATAGAAGAAGTATTACTTGGTTTTACTCATGTTTAATAAACAGTTGATTTAAATTGAGTATCTTGGATTTTATATCATAGATAACCATTAAACTCCTTAGCTAAAACCACAACACACCAATACAAATATCAACAACTACTTGGTAAAACCAAACAAAACTTATAAAAACAACCAAAAACCACCAACAACTTACCAAACAAGTTAACTTTATCAACCTAACCAATCACTAATGCTTACTAAAGCCATCAACTGCTTGGCAAAACCATTTAAAATATCAAAACAACTGAAACTTAAACTGCTCATTCATAAAAATATATTGATTACTATCTTTTTTTTTAGTACTAGATGGTCCCAACCCAAGGGGGGGGATTCATCGATGTTTATTGAATTACGCCTGGGCTCCTAAGAGCCTGAGGCGAGGGAAGGGGAGGGAGGAGGCATCGAGAAAGGGAGGGGGGTTTGCGCGCCAGAGCCATGCTGCAGTGACAACTGAGCGGGGGAGGGTTGGCGACATAGTGCAGACCTTCAGGGCCATCTCAAAGTGTACCTGAAAGTGGGTGATCATGTGTGGAAGGGTCCACACCTGCTGGTCAAAGGCAGCACGAAGGAAGGAGTTATGGATGGTCCAGATGGCTGTGGCATAGGCGAGGACACGGAGGGGTCGGTGGCAACCAGGCAATGTCTGCTCAAACATGAGGTCTTGCACAGGGTGTCCAGACCAGGGCTGAGCATGGAGGAGCGCGCGGGCCTTTGGCCAAAATGCGGCGACACCTGGACAGGTGAAAAAACGATGGAGGTGGGAGTCAATAGGCTCCACACAGCGGGGGCAGCTTTGGTGCTGGAAGGTAGGGCCAGTCCGGTCCCCTGTCCTGTATGAACAGTGGAGCACTCTCCATAAGGTGTTGGACACCTTTGCTGACAGGATGGGGTGATAGACGTCCTTCCACAATTCCTTAAGGTCAAATCTCATGGAGGGAGGGAGGAGCTCAAGGAGTCTTGGGCGGATGGGAGGACGATCTTGGGGGTTGAGGCGAGTTGTGACAACTTGTCCATTGTGCACAATTGCATGGCGACGTGGGCTGAGGCCAGGGCCTTCCCTTATGTATGGGAAGGCATGGTGGATCCGAGCGCCTACTCGTTTCAGGGCAAGGAGAGCCTGGTTCCAGTAGGGGGATGAGGATGGTTTTAGGCGATGGCCTGGGTGGTTTGTGAGCCACTCCCCTAATGAGGTCAGAGATGCTCTAGGAAGACCCAGAGCTGCTGACACTGACTGGCGGAGGGCGGGCGCCCATTGGGGCATGGGGGTCGCGTCCCAGCAGACAATCGGCCATAGGAACTTCAGGAAGATTGTGGTGGCGTGGGATCGCGTGTCCAGAAGCCCTAGGCCCCCTTCATTGCAGGGTCGGGCAATGGTTGAGAGGGCTATTGGTGGATGGTTTGAGCCCCAGATCCAACAGCGGAGGAGTACATTGAGCCGCGTATAAAAGGCATCTGTGAATGGGCAGACGTGCGCTAGGAACCAGACTTTGGAGAGGAGGAACACATTGGCCATCAGAGCTCGACCCTGGGGGTGATGTGCCGCCGGTTCCAGCTGGCAATCCTGGAGTTAACTGCTGCAAGGAGCAAGTCCTCATTGTCTTTTAGCGCAACTCCTTGTTGGTTGGTGAGAACGCCCAGGTGACGGAAGGTACCGCGCTCAGGTTCAATACCAAATGGTGGGGGGAAGGTGGGGGAGCCGACCTGTACAACTGTTGTCTTGGAGGTGTTGACCATGGCGTTGGACGCCTTGGTGTACCTCTCAATGGTCACAGCAGCGAGGGCAACATCCCCAGGGCAGCCAAATGCAATGGCAGTGTCATCTGCAAATGCCATGGTGCGTGTGGGGGCTTTACCTGGGACCAGAATCCCTGTTAGCTTGTCCTGTAAGGAGGCCAAGAGGGGGTCAAGGGTGATGTTAAAAAGGATAGGGCTCAGGGATCCTGCCGGAGACCTTGTCCAACTGGTACTGCCACTGTAAAACCCATTGGCGCCAGGACTCTGTGTGGAGCTGGTCATAGAGCGATGATATCCAGCGCCTAGCTGCGGGTGGGAGATGGAAGCGGGCCAGGGAAGCATCAATATACTTCCAGGCTACCCGATCATATGCTTTCTCCATATCAGAAGAGCCACAAAGCCATTCACCTTACGAGAGTTAGCAGTCAAAGTCACGTGAAGGTCATTATAGTTGTCCCATACGACCTCCCCGGAATAAAACCGTACTGGGATGGAGAGGCGAGGTGACACCCATTTGGTGATGCGGTTGGCCAGAAGCTTCGTGAAGAGCTTGTGGTCTGTGTTGATCAACGCTATGGGGCGCCAGTTCGCCAGGTTCTCACGGTCTGACTTCTTGTGAATGAGGGTCTTGATTGAGCCTCTGGAGTCGGGGAGGACCTCGCCATTCACCAAGAGTGCAGCGAAGAGGTCGCGGAGGGTTCTGGCTATCACTGCAGGTTCCAGAAGGTACACCTCAAAGGGTATTCCGTCTGGGCCTGGGGCTTTAAGCCGTGGGGATTTCAGAAGGGTTTCCATCACCTCCTGGATGGAAATAGGCGCCAGTAGAGCCTCATCAGCCCGTGGGTCAATGGGCGGCTCTGGAGCCCGCCACAGGAAGTCTTGGATGTCCGATGGGTCCACCTGGGTGGCATGGAAGAGGCTGGAGTAGAAGCGGTGTAGTTCCTGCGTGAATTCCTCCTTATCTGAAGTGGTTGTAGTGCCAATCTTCAGTGCAGTAATATCCTGCGCTGTTGACCGGGCTTTCTGTTTCTGAAAGAAGAAGCGGGTGGGCGTTCCCATTGAGCATAGTAACGAGATGTTGTAAAGTTTGCTGCCCGTTCTTCCTGCAGTGTGAGCTCCAAGCGGAGTGCTTCCTGCGCCGCTTCCCAGTCTTCCAACCATCTGGGAGAGGGCGAAGGCTGGCAGTTTCGCTCTAGATGTCTGATTCTGGCTTCCGCCCTTTTGACTCTGGCGCGAGCTGCAGTCATCTGGGCTTTGGCACAGTTGTAAGCAACGCGGGTGATGCCCTCCTTGGTCACTGCCCATCTAGCCTTGTGGTCAAGCAGGTGGGGTGAGGGGGAGGGAGAGTCTCCCGGATGGTCATAGACAGCTTCTCCTTAGTGAAGGGGTTGTTGAGAAGAGCTGGGCAAACCCTAGGCCAGAACCTACGCGACGGTCTAAGTGTGGTGGTGAGGACAACGGTGAGTGACCTGTGATCACTCAGATGGTTGTCACGAGAGATGGGAGAGGAGACGCGGCCATTAGCAGGGGGCCAATCAGTGCCATATCTATGCGTGACGCTGACTGGAAAGCTCCTCCATCATACTGGATCCTAGTCATGCAACCTAGGCCAGACGCGGAGGGTGGAAAGCATCTATAAAGCCACTCAGGCGAAGGAAATCCTGAGGCGACTTGATCCAGGGCGTTCCTTTGCTGCAGGGGGGTAAGAGTCACGGACGCGACTTATGGTTGTGTTGAAATCTCCAAGAGAACTGTATTCCGTGGGAGATTGAGTTGGAGGAGCTCTTCCAAGAGCCGATTTTGCTCCTGACCTGCATTAGGCAGGTAGATGCTTGCAGCGAAGAAGGAGAAGTCAGGGTGAGTTTGGCCAGTATGAGGCGGCCACCTAGATATTGTGGAAAGAATGGGTTTTAACTTTTGGGATTCAAAAACAATAAGGGCGGCATGGTTTGTCCAGAAGGAGTTGCCTCCAAACTGTTCATTCCATGCAGATTGTTCGTGGGGGAGGATATGGGGCTCCTGGACAGCAGCGATGTCAATTTGTGCTGACCTGAAGTTTCAGGAGAGGCGGGCTCTCCGCTTAAAGTCCTGCAACCCATTTGCGTTGATGGATTGCAGGGCCAGGGTGCTGCCATGGGGACTCATAGCTGTTCCCCTCCATGTCCTGGGGGCTGCCAGCGCTTAAACCTGCTGCTGTGGCGGCTAGTTTTGAGTCCTTTAACTTGACTATTAGCTGCAATCCGTGAGGAGCGTCGAGGGTTCTGAGGGAAGGAGAGGGTGGGGGCGGAGGACCCAGTAAGCCAGCCTAGGATGCTGCCCCCGCTCCGTTGCAGGGGAAGACCTGAGGGTGCTCAATGGTGACCTCCGCGGTGTCCCCATTTGATGAGTCTGAGTCCATATTCACTTCCTCCAACACTGCAAAGGATCCGCGCGAAATGGACTGTGGGGTTGGGGTAGGACTCTTTGAGGTGGCACTTCTACTGCAGGCCGCGAGTCCAGTGCTGGTGGGCATAGCTCCATTGGGAGCTGAGGGCTGATGTGATAAATCGCTGGTGGGGGTTGGGGGTGGGGTGGAGCCCTGAGTGGGGGTGGCTGACGAGGGCACCCTGTGGAGAGATGCCTTGTGCTTGGTGAGAGAGGGAGTTGACTCTGGGAGATTGGAGGGGGTGCCCATTGGAAGGGGGGCATGAGCGCCGAAGGTATCCCACACCAATAGTGGGATTAGCTGTTTCAACTGCTAGGCGTAAGGCCTCAGGGGACAGGTCTTAAACGGGAACCCATTGTGTGGGTTGTGGAATTGCTGCTGCAGCCATGTGGGATCGTTTTTGGCCTGGTTTAGGCCCCTGGGTGGTGGCTAAGAGGGCTTGTTTTCGAGCTGTGCAGCCACTCATACAAGTGTCCAAGGGCGTTACACCATGAACACCGGGGGCGCCTGATCAGGGTCGACAAAAAAGATCTCAGGGCATGCCCCAACTACCGCCACACGAGGAATAACCTCAATGTTGCGGGATACAGTGGGGGAGGGGATGAACGACGCCCTAGCAGTGCGAGCTCTTTGAGTGGGAGCATAGTAAGAGGGGACGCTAAAGTCCACTGAAAGAACAGACCCAAACTCCATTAAACCACGATGGAGTGCCAGTTTAAGAGACTCAGGATCAACAGTCGTTGGTAGGCTGGAAAAAAGTAACCCATGAAATTTTTCTCCAGGTGAGAGCATGTGCGGGAGATGCGAAGAGATCCGCGTGGAATAATGACCTGGAGGGTGGCAGCATGGTCAGCAGGCAGCTTCAGTGAAGCCCACATCGATGTAGTGGCCCTCCACTGATTCATGGATGGTGGTGTTAATAGGGAATGTCTCCGCAATCGCTGCAAAGTATGAGAAGTAATCCTCTGTATAGAATTCAACAGGGTTATGCCCATAATAAAGGCGAATTGCGTGGGAGAGGGTTGAGCGAGGTAGAGCTTTTTGCGCTCTAGTTTCGGCCCATTTCTTCTTAACATCGGCAATAAACGCCACTTCACGGGGATCAGCTTTGGGTAGCGTTGGTGCCAGAGGTTTTTGCCACGCCCCAGTGGCTCCTTTGGTACGTTTGTGTTTGCTTTGGGCTGCAATTGCAGGTTGAGTGTGAGCTGGTGGTTTGGACAAGTTTGCGGAGTTCCCTTGTTTCTGGAATGTTACAGCAGTTGCTGGCGTCATATTAAATTGAGGGGCGGTTTGTTGGGCCTCGCTAAATTGGGGAGGCCCATCCAGATTGGAATTAACTCCAGCCAGTTGGGAGGAGGGTTATGTTTCATCACCATCCCAATCTATTTGGGTAAATTCAGCCCGAGTATTTGCTGTGATTTTGTGGGCAAAACTCACTGGCTGATTGGTGAATTGGTCGTTTTCAGCATATTGAGATAAAGTGCCAACTTGAGAAGTGCCAATTATGGGGTTTAAATGGGACGGGTGAGATTGGAACTGGTGTGAAGTTCCAAAATCTGAACCATTTAAATCCCCATTGGGAAGAGTAGATTGTCCCAATTTGGTGCTTAGTGAACCAGAATGTGCGGCTAATCCAACCTTACATCCGAGGGTTTGGGGGCCAGGTGATTGTTGGGCCTCACTAAATTGGGGAGTCCCATCCAGATTGGAATTAACTCCAGCCAATTGGGAGGAGGGAGATGTTTCATCACCATCCCAATCTATTTGGGTAAATTCAGCCCGAGTGTTTGCTGTGATTTCGTGGGCAAAACTCATTGGCTGATTAGTGAATTGGTCGTTTTCAGCATATTGCGATAAAGTGCCGACTTGAGAAGTGCCAATTATGGGGTTTAAATGGGACGGGTGAGATTGGAACTGGTGTGAAGTTCCAAAATCTGAACCATTTGAATCCTCATTGGGAAGAGTAGATTGTCCCAATTTGGTTCTTAGTGAACCAGAATGTGCGGCTAATCCAACCTTACATCTGAGGATTTGGGGGCCAGGTAGCTGGGTATCGCCCCTCATGGAGGGAGCCAGAAACACGGCGTCAGCAATAATAGATGGGGCTGAATTAGCTGACACAATGGGGGAGGTGAATGTCTGGATGGGCTGAGTTGCATTCAACTGAGCAGACGCCATTAAAACAGCGTGGGTGATGGCCTCCTTGGTTGGAGGGGGCCCAGCGGGTTGGTGGGAGGCAGCACACACAGAGCTGTTAGGCGTGCAGGTTGCAGAAGTGCGATCAGGTGAACTGGCGCTAGTTGGAGTAGCTCCAGGTTGGGGGGTGGTGCCTGCTTTCATGGCTGCTGCTTGAGAGCGGGTGATTCTGGTTGACCCTGAGGTGGGTAACCGAGGGTTGCTTCGTTTGGGGGTGTTGCTGGCTCGTTTGGCATAGCCTGCGGGTTCTTTTGCGGGGTTTCCCGCCATATTTGCTAATAGTTTTCGTAAATCTCTTTAGTGGAGCTAAATTTCAGGCTGAATTGATTTTCGAAAAGTGATGCTTAGCAGAAAGAGATTATATTAGCAACCTTATATTGATTACTATCTTTAACATATAAAAATTTCATTTCTTACATATATAACTTCGTTTATTTTGAAAATAGAGGTTGCACTAACTCAGAAACTCATGCAGGCGTGCACAAAACTCATCAGATTTTTATCACAAATGGATTAATGGTATAGAAACGCATATAATACAAAGAAACAAAGAAACAAAAAATAATTTATGCTTATCTTTAACTCACAATCTTATTTGTGCTGAAATCTTGCATCCTTCAATTAACACACTTCCTGGCATAACCTATTGTTATATTTTGCACAGTTACTAAGGTCAGGTGACAGTACAATATTCCACCATGTTTTATGTATCATCAGTAGGAGGTACATTAAGGGGGAATTTAAGGGTGTGTGGTGAAATTTGAAAATCAGCAAAATGCCTATGCTGGGGTTTTTAAGGTTCAGATGAAAAATCTGGATAGCTATTTTGTGAACATCCCACAAGAGGGGTGGAAATTGGGGGTGCGGAGGTATAAAACTAAAATATAAAATAAAAAAATTAAAAAAAATGTGGTACAGGAGTTTACTAATTAAACTTATACAATATATGTTATAGTATAGTAATAATGCAGGAATATTATAATTGAAACTTTAATTATATTCATAATAATATACTAAAATGAGGAGGATACCACAGTGGTGGAACATGGACCCTCTACCACTACCTCCCCATGTTTGATCCTGGCAGATGAACTTTGGGTAGGGGATGATTATGACTGTGTTGGCGTTGTGCACCAATGCCCTGGACTTAGATAGCAAATAGCAAAGGCGGTCCATGGAGTTCCTGGCTTATCATATGCCGCACATGGAGGTTTTCCAGATTTATCCTCCTTTCCCATTTATTTAAATCCCCTTTATTGGTGCAGTATCATCCCAAGGTCAGCCCACTTTCAAATAAGATTTTAAAAATTTCAAAGTTCTTAATAATAATATAATAAAACATATATAATGCAAAGATATGATAAAAAAATAATGCGCAAGTTAACTAATTAAACTTAAGCAATGTATGATAATATTTTCTAGGGTATGTGTCAGAATTTCACTGGACTCTCTTGTCTTTGGAGATTCTACTCCATCAATTCCCCCAGCTTCAAAGGAAGGGGAGCTTAATTTATCTTAATCCATCAATGTTAACAAGAATGATAAGCCTCATCCCAATCAATTGATTAAAGATATAATCACACAATGATTAATCAGCACTGATAGATTTCAAACCAAATCAAAACCTATAATTATTTATCATTTTGTTAATAAAGATTAGGTGAGTTTTAGCCTATTTCCACTTTAATTTATCACTTTTTGGAGAATCCGCTCAACGTAACTTTGAGAGAAAACCTGCCCCATTGGAAGTGTAATTTAAAACTTCCAGAGTTGTGCTCACTACAGGGGATACTCTGGTTAGGAACCATGAACACATCTATCACTACTATGGGCTCTCAATTTTTGCCCGAAGAAGCTCAAAATAAGGAGCAAGGCGGTATTTTAATGGGTCCATTCAACTATAAACAAAATCCCAAGAGTACCATCCACTTTGGAATTCCGTGCCAATTTGGAGTTTTATGATTCTAATATAAGCTTTACAGCAAATTTTAAATCCCTACTGAGGTTTTACAAAATAACATTAATCAAATGCTGGAGGGAGCCTTAATTCCTGGAATCCGTTCCACCCTATCTCATTCTAATGATGTACCCTCTATCTTAAGAGAAGTGTTGCAAACCTCCAAAATGCCAGGAATTGGCACCAAGCAATAGTTACATCAGATAGTACACCCTACCATATACCATCTATTACTGGTTATGGGAATGCATCATCAAGGGATGCTCAATTTACTAGAAGGACTTCAGTCCTTAAATAATTATGTTACTGAGTTTTTTAAATCCACATTTGAATTTAGCTGAGATAATTGAAATGCCATCATAAGTAATCAGACCTTTTTAAATGAAGTACATCAACAGCTTATTCTGCTTGATCATGGGATGTCCAGCTTTATTGAATTACAGCTTCAAGACCGAGTCTGGGAAATTTAGCAAGAATGGAAAGTAGGAATTTCTCAACTTTCTGAGCAGAGTTGAGCAATGGAAGCAGAAATCAGAAATTGTCTTTCTCAATTGGAGCAATTGTACCTGGGAATCCAATCTTGAGTCATTGAAGTAGAGAAAACTTCTGGCGCTATGAGTCCTTCTGGGGTTGAAGGACCTCATGGTCCACCTGGGGGTGTAGGTCCAAGAGGGCCCCTGGTTTTAAGGGCCCCACGGACCACCAGGGGAAGATTGACCTCAGGGACCCCCAGGTGCAGTTGGACCTTGAGGGGCCCCTGGGCGCAGATGGTTATTTAGGATCCCTTCAACAAGTTGACCCCTTATTGAGTATGATGGACCGCTTATGTGAACAATTTTACAAAGTGGCCAAGGAATGTAACTTAACCCCTGAGGGGGTACAATTGATCCCCTCCTGTCACTTCAGTCTCTCTCTATTGAATTGAGTAATCTGAGTAATTGGGCAAAGGACACTGACATCCTGTTTCAGGATATGAAACTAAAAGCGAGTTTCTTCAAGCCAAAATTGAAACATTGAAACTTAATTACAATGCTCAGCAGGAGCAAATTTATGAACTATCTCATCGGATGGATGAAAAAGTGAAGCATGTTGAATTATATTGACAGATTCGCAAAATTTGGGCTGAGATCGTCGTCCCCTATCATCCATTTTCTTTGCAAGTTTCTGATTATAACTCTTATGTTTCTACTCAATCTGAATATCCTGTAGTTCATGTTTTAATGGCCAATGCTCCAATGAGTTTCAAGCCAGTATTTTAAGTACAAGTACTCTCCTGGGGAAGGTAGCATTATCTCGTTCCTATATCTATATGAGAAGGCTCTGAGTGAGGCCTCTGATTAACAGAAAATGAACCACTTGCCTAATTGTCTCAATTGATTGGCTCAGGATATCATGGTACCTCACTTAATGACTTGCACTCCTTGGTCTCAGGTGAAAGAGGCGTTAATCAAAGAATTTGGAAGTGAGCAAACCTTATCCTCTCAAAAACAGGCTTTTATGGGGATACAACCCCTCTGAAATAAATTAATCAAAGATTTTACTCATTGGTTTTATCTGGAAGATCAACCTTTGGTGGCCTGTGGTCAGTTGATTTTGGATGATGCGATTAATGCCGTTATGTCTGCTTTTACTTCCAGAACTAGTTGCAAGTATACCCTAATAGCATAAAGAAGAATTTCCAAAGTATATTAGACATCAAGTAGGCCTTGTTAGAATTGCCCTCTCAAGTTTCAGAGAAACCTCAAGTTTATAATTCCCTAAGACCTAGTCACCTATTATTTATGCTGTTCCTGATAATACTAGAGCGATTCAGTGTAGCTACTGTCACCAATTTTCCATACTTAGGACCATTGTTTCAAGAAAGAAGCAGATGAGAAGAAGCAAAAGGATAAAACCAATAAGATCCTTCATCCTGATAATGATATGAGTGTGAAACAAGAACATCAAAGCCCTGTCAAGTATAATAAAGATGAACATTCTTTTAATTCCTTACCCTCCTTGTTGGTATTATCCTCTTAGTTTGAAAGCACCAATATCCGCATTGACTTCTGAGTGAATCAAGTCAAGGCCAAAGCTATCATTGATATGGGATCTCTGGTGAATGTTGTCTCATCAAAATTTATCAAGCAGATCAAGTTAATGCCTAATAATTCCCATTTTGAAGTTTATGGCACTGCAGGACCTCAGAGTACTCGGTCAATTGGAGCTTTTTTGTCTCTCCCAATAAAAATTGGGAAGCTAACTTTTACCATCCCAGCTATTGTTCTTGATAACTTGAGTTATAACCTACTATTGGGGACTTAATTCTTGCGGAAATTTGATGGAATTATTAATTAACCTAACTCATCTCTATCTTTCTTGGTGTATAGAGTTTCTTTACTTTTGTCTGAACATGCTCATACACCACGTCAGTTATGTTGTTGAAAGGGTCTAAAAGGTCTTATTATATTCACTACCATGTTGGCGACCCTCAGGTAAAACTACCCACTACCTCAGCGGATATTGCAGAGGGGATGCCTATTTTGCTCCCAACAATCTAATTATTCCACCAAAATCACAGGTAATTGTTAATAACTTTTTCCATTTTTCGATTCCCAAAGGACATTTATTACAAGTCTAGGGCTTTTTCAACCCTCTGGTTAAAGCTATATTGCCATGTCCTGGAATTTTGGATTACGCTTATTCAGGATCGTTATCTGTTTTATTGGTGAACCTTACCAATGAATCCAAGATGGTGGACCAACAACACCCCATTGCTTATGTCAAGTTATTACCCATATCTAAGATTTATGATGTTAAACCTTTTGGAAGCCTACAAGACTTTAGGTTGAAAAGTGATTAGAAAATTCTTACAGTGAGGCCTGCTATTGGAAAACACATTTCAATAGCGATCAAGAAAACAAGTGCTTCAGTTGTTAGAAGAGTACTCCAACATCTTTGCTAAGCATACTTATGACTTTGGTAAGATGAAAGGAGTAATGTATTCCATTGAAACTGGCGATTATCTTCCTATTTGTGTCAAGCCCTATCATAAGTCTAAAGTGGAAGAATCCCAAGTTACCAAAGAATTTCATCTATTTTTGAGGCTATATTGTTAAAAACCTCCAATAGTCCTAGGGCATCTCCATTGCTACTGGTTAAGAAAAAGATGGTTCTCATCAAGTAATTATGGATTATTGATGACTGAATGCTATTAGTTGATGAGACAGTTATTCTTTACCTAGGATCGATGATTCTCTTAGGTTGTTGGCTGGATCAACTTATTTTTCAGCCATGGATTTAGCTAGTGGATATTGCAAATTGAATTATCCCCAGCTGACTGAGCGAAGTGTGCTCTAATATCAAGTGAAGGTTTATTTGAACCACCTCGGTTGCCTCAAGGATTGAGCAATGCCCCAGAAACTTTCCAACGGGCCATGGATGGTATGTTGCGAGACCTAAAGCTTACTTGTGTTCTGGTATATCTTGATGATGTTACTGTATTTTCCAAAACTTCTACCAAACATTTGGGCCATCTAAAAGAAGTTTTAAGCAAATTCAAAGCACCTCCTTGAAGCTTTAATCCTCTAAATGTCCATTCTTCCAAAATGAAATGGAGTTTTTAGGACATTAAGTATCAGCCAAAGGAATTCAACACCTTGCAGATAAAGTTCAAGCTATTTACCAAATGCCTCCTCTACCTCTATGCGGGATATTCAAGTTTTTCTTGGTATGGTTGGGTATTATTGGCAATTTATACCCAAATTTGCTGATATGGCTAAACCATTATTCCATCTGTTACAGAAAGGAGTGTCCTTTGAGTGGAGTTCAGCTCAGGAACATTCATTCAATTCCCTGAGAACTGCCTTGACTAAGGCACCTGTTTTAATTCATCCTTGCTTTGATAAGCCTTTTTATTACATACAGATGCAAGCAATGTCGTTATTGGGGCTATTTTAGCTCAGTGTGATGAAGAGCATAAGGGCCATCCCATTGCATATTATAGCAAAACTTTGTCTAAAGCTGAACGAAATTACAGTGTCACTGAGCGAGAGTGTTTGGACGTAATTCTAGCTATCAAACACTACCGTCTCTTCTTGTATGGTAATCATTTTACTGTTATTACTGACCATTCTTCTTTAATATGGTTGCAAAATATGAAGGATCTTGATGGGAGATTGTCTCGTTGGGCCTTAAGATTGTAAAATTACGATTTTTCCATTGTTCATTGGTCAGGTGCTCAACATCAGAATGCTGATGGTTTGTCTTGAATTCCTATTCTGACTTTGGAAGTAGAGAAGGAAGAACGCTTATATAACCTTTTTGGACGGCCTGAGTTGTGGGATCAAGATTCTAAAAATCAAGACTATCTAAATCTATAACTAAAGATACTATGATTTGGGAGGGAGCTTTATATAAGAAGGTTAAAACCAAGTGGTTACCCTTTTTACACTCAAACTCAAGATTTCAGGCTGTCATGGAAGGGCATGAGCAAGTAGGCCACAGTGGGTTGAAGAAATCAAGAATGGTTGAAAACCCAATATTATTGGGATGACATGACCAAGTTCATCTGAGAGACCCTTAACTCATGTCATATTTGTAAAAGTCATAGAAGTACCAACCCAACTTATCAGCATCAAGTTATTTCCTCAACTAAAGCGTTTGAAGCGGTAAGCATTTATGTGGTAGGTCCTTTTCCTTGGGGATTACATGGCCACCAGTATATTATTATAGCTGTCAACCATTTAACTAAATGGGTTGAGGCTATTTCTATTGCCACCCTCTTGGCTAAGACTATGGCGTTATTCCTTTACCAACATATAATCTCTCATCATGGTTGTCCCAAAGTTCTTTTGTCGGATAATGGGACTAACTTTGCCTCACAACTTGTACAGGAATTATCTAAATTATTCAACACTGCCCAACGATTTGTTGTTCTGTACAATCCCTCAACAAATGGAGCCATTGAACGAGTCAATGGAACTCTAGTTTCAATATTAAGAAAGATGGCTCCTAATGATCCATCTCGGTGGAATTTTTATTTACCTAGTGCCTTATTTGACAATTGGATAGGTTATCATCAAATTATTAAGATGTCGCCTTTCAAGTGCCTATATGGGCGAGATCCCTCAGTCCCTTCTAGTGTCCAAGCCATACTTGAAGAAAGCATACCAGAAAAAACTGATCTGATTTTGAGAAATCTGGCAGATGAGATTATGCATCTTCAAACTCAGACTATGAAAATGATTGAATTAACCACTCAAAGAGAGACTCAAAGAGCCAATTAACATAAACCCGCCTTACCTGAATACCAAATTGGAGATTATGTCATGTATTACCATTCTTGGCCTGGTGGACAAACTGAAAAGTTAGGCACCAACTGGTATGGTCCTTATTGAGTTATATTTCAAGAAGGACTAGAGTATTTGATTGGTCATAATGATACTGACATAGTGATCAATTGTATTCACCCTAGGTTTTTAAGAATTCACCCTCCACCATGATCGAATTTTGAGGGGGAATTGTCAGGATTTCACTGAATTATCTTGTCTTTGGAGATTCTACTCCATCAATTCCCCCAGCTTCACTGGAAGGAGAGCTTAATTTATCTCAATCTATCAATGTTAACAAGAATGATCAGCCTCATCCTGATCAATTGATTGAAGATTTGATCACACAATGATTAATCAGCACTGATAGATTACACGCCAAATCGAAACCTCTAAATATCCCATCCTTTTGTTAATAATGATTAGATTGAGTTTCAGTCTATTTTTACTTTAATTTATCGATTTTTGGAGAATCCAATTAATGTAACTTTGAGAGAAAACCTGACACATTGGAAGTGTAATTCAAAACTTCCAGAGTATGTACGAAATTATGTAGTATATGTATTCCTAGGGGTATGTATGTATGTAAATTATACAATGATGGGATGTATGATAATATAGCTATAATAAAAGCAAGTGTGGCTGTGAGTTTTTGTGATGGCCAGCCAAAACTAAGATATGTAGAGCTTTGAAATCTTGGATACAGGTGGACAGGAAGGGGGTTTGTGTGCACTATAAAGCCAGATTTAAACTTTCATAGTAAAATAAATTTTTATCTAAGAAATAAAGTTTTATATGTTTTAATATTAATTGGTGTAATGTTACAGCTGAGCAGTTTAATATTTAATTAATTTGATAGTTTAAATGGTTTTGACAAGCAATTGGTGGTCATTTGGCTAATTTTTCAATACAATCAACTTAGTAAGTAGTAATTATATGACTTATTTGATAGTTTAAATGGTTTTCAAGTGATGGTGTTATTAGTTTGATTCAATAGGTCTCTTTTATTTTGGGTAAATGGTTAGTAGTTTTTTAATGATCCAATAGATTTGATTACCCTAACTTTTTGATAACCATCTACCTTTATATAAACTAATATACAATAATAACTGTTTATGGATGTCTTACTTCAAATAATTGATGATGATATGTTAAATTGCAAATATAAAAAATGCTGGGTAAGCCCCCTGCAGCAAAGGAACGCCCTGGATCAAGTTGCCTTTAGGATTTCCTTCGCCTGAGTGGCTTTATAGATGCGCTTCCACCCTCCGCGTCTGGCCTAGGTTGCATGACTAGGATCCAGTATGATGGAGTTGCTTTCCAGTCAGAGTCACGCATAGATATGGCACTGATTGGCCCCCTGCTAATTGGCCGCGTCTCCTCTCCATCTCTCGTGACAACCATCTGAGTGATCACAGGTCACTCACCGTTGTCCTCACCACCACACTTAGACCGTCGCGTGTGGTTCTGGCCTAGGGTTGCCCCAGCTCTTCTCAACAACCCTTCACTAAGGAGAAGCTGTCTATGACCATGGGAGACTCTCACCTCCCCCCACCCCACCTGCTTGACCACAAGGCTAGATGGGCGGTGACCAAGGAGGGCATCACCCGCGTTGCTTACAACTGTGCCAAAGCCCAGATGACTGCAGCTCGCGCCAGAGTCAAAAGGGCGGAAGCCAGAATCAGACATTTAAAGTGAAACTGCCAGCCTTCGCCCTCTCCCAGATGGTTGGAAGACTGGGAAGCGGCGCAGGAAGCACTCCGCTTGGAGCTCACACTGCAGGAAGAACGGGCAGCAAACTTTACAACATCTCGTTACTATGCTCAATGGGAACGCCCCACCCGCTTCTTTCAGAAACAGAAAGCCCGGTCAACAGCGCAGGATATTACTGCACTGAAGATTGGCACTACAACCACTTCAGATAAGGAGGAAATCACGCAGGAACTACACCCGCTTCTACTCCAGCCTCTTCCATGCCACCCAGATGGACCCATCGGACATCCAAGACTTCCTGTGGCGGGCTCTAGAGCCGCCCATTGACCCACGGGCTGATGAGGCTCTACTGGCGCCTATTTCCATCCAGGAGGTGATGGAAACCCTTCTGAAATCCCCACGGCTTAAAGCCCCAGGCTCAGACGGAATACCCTTTGAGGTGTACCTTCTGGAACCTGCAGTGATAGCCAGAACCCTCCGCGACCTCTTCGCTGCACTCTTGGTGAATGGCGAGTTCCTCTCCGACTCCAGAGGCTCAATCACGACCCTCATTCACAAGAAGTCAGACCGTGAGAACCTGGCGAACTGGCGCCCCATAGCGTTGATCAACACAGACCACAAGCTCTTCACGAAGCTTCTGGCCAACCGCATCACCAAATGGGTGTCACCTCGCCTCTCCCCATCCCAGCACGGTTTTATTCCGGGGAGGTCGTTATGGGACAACTATAATGACCTTCACGTGACTTTGACTGCTAACTCTCGTAAGGTGAATGGCTTTGTGGCTCT
>JAKSZP010017482.1:0-83564 GCA_022478985.1 Massospora cicadina
ACTGGCCTTTGCGGATGACTGCATGGCAGGTATAGCTAACAACAATGATGCCCAACAGCTGGAACGCACCCTAGAGTAATACTCCATGGTGAGCAATGCATTGTTGAACAAAAGGAAAACAGAAATCATTCTCTTAGGCAAGTACACTAACAACTGGGCTACAACACCAGAGCCTAATACCCTCATACAAAGGAAAAACCCACTCATCTTACCTTTTGCATCACCTCCCACTACCACTCCTGTCCGCCACCTTTGGATATGGCTGGAAACAGGGGGATATGCCAATGAGACAATGGAAAGCAACCTACTACAGCGGGTATCCAACCGCGTAGCCTCTCTCAAGGGAAGATCCCCAGGACTAACGGGGTGAGTAGCAGTTGCTAAATCACTCATCCTCCCAATACTATGGTACCCTGCCCACACAATTGCCTTCTCACCCACCTTTATAACATCAATCCGCGCGCTCATCCAGGGCTGGCTGTGGCCCAGATCCCATCCTCCCATATGGATGGAAACACTCTTTGGCCCATGCTCAAGCGGAGGCATGGGACTAATAGACTATAAGAGCCACGCCAACCGCATCCTGGGTACCTGGATAAAGAAGTCCTTGCCCCAGACCTCCCACAACAACACGGTCCAGGGTAGTGAGAATTAACTTCGCACAGGCGCTCAAATTAACCAACCCACATAGCCCACCCAGACTACTATCATACCTTGCTAAACACCCTACTGCAACAGGCCCGCATGGAACCCCCCCTCACTTCAAATGTATCCTCTGAACCATCCACCACATGGGATAAACCATAGAGAACACTGGCACTGTGCAGGGAAGGGGACAACCCAGCCCCCACTTCAAATTAAGAAATCCAGAAAACCACCCCCAGAGAGACATGCTTGCTATGTCCACAACCATTGCTATAATCAAATAACTAGATGCGTTGGACACCCCCTATGATTTAACCATACAGAAGACAGTGTGGAGAATGACGCACCACCCACTCCTATAGCCGAGGGTAAGAGCCAACGCCTGGCGCTGTCTGAGAAGGACCTATAGGACGGTGGACCACTCCAATTCCCTCCACGCAACATGCGCAGTATGTGGAGAGGAGGGCTCCCTACATCACTGCCTAGAAACATGCCCCAGCCAAAGCCATATGGCAGGAAGTCGCGCGCCTGCTTAAGATCCAGAACAAGCAGGAATTTTCTATATTAAAGAGCCTCCTAGCACTCCAGATTGAATCACTAATCCCATCTACCCTCCACTCCCTAATGATACCCATTGCAATGTGGACAATCCACACCATTTCCTTAGATGCGTAAGGGGCATGGTCCCAACCATCCATGGGGTTATCAACAGGTTCCACATCCACTTACTGGAGCACTTCCAAGCCTGGCTCTATGGATATATGAGGCCAAGGCAACAGGCGCTCATAGAATTGTGGTTCCCACTCTGGTTCCTCCACACAGGCCCCTTCCTTCACACCTGCTCCATAGTGGGGGAAACCCCCTCAGAGTAGTGTACCAACCCCCCATACCTGGCAGTCCCGCTGGCAACAGGGGTAACCTGAGTACCCTGGGGTGCCCAATTTTATCTATCTTCATTTTCCACACATACTCGGTAATGCCTGTCCCCTGGTCGCCTTGCCTTGGTTAAATAAATGTTTGAAACCTGTACTGGCTATTAAAAAATCTCAGTGTGGTATATCTGTCTAAGGTCAACCCACCTCAATTACTTTTTAGAGGAGTTACCCATGATTCACTATGATATCTATAGAATTTCAGGTGATTTGAATCTATTAGATTTAAATTTTATATTATAGCTATCAGAACTAGCTGACATTTTCCTGTATTTTTATATTTATTTATATAAAAAAGATGGTATGTATGTAATCTAAAATCTATAATGCGTTGTTGAAAATAAAAAAATGTAAGATGACTCATACTGATAAAATTCTATTGTTTTATTTGGTATAAATAGATGATTCACTATATGAATTTTTATGAATAATTCATGTAAATGAACAATATTTTTGACTATTCCATTTGCTATATAATTAAAACAACTTAAAATAATTGAAACTTATATTAACATCTAGTATAACACAAGTGGATAAATAATATTTTTATTTTCTGATTTAGTGTATAGATGTACAGAGTTTCTGGATTTCCTGCTCTGGAGTAAGCAACATATAGTTAACCACAAAAAAAACATGGATTTTCTAAACTTAATCTGGCAACGCGCAGTGACTGCCCTTAAGCTTTGTTGATTGTCATCATAAAAGCAATATTCAAAGAAAAGTATAGTCATTTAATTTGTGAAGGGAAAATCAGTGGGAATCATTGGAATGCGCAGTCAGCACATTTTCTCCTTTACATTTGCCATTAACTATTGTTGCTTCAATCACATTCTGTATCAGTTTTTTTACAGAAAGTCTGGTCTCATTGTACAACTTTGGCAGGTTCAGATTTTAAAGGAGCAGTATTGGTGAGCTAACTTGTAAGGTTAATATTTGTGGTAACATTCCAGGAGGCTCCAATGAAAAGAGAAATTTGACTGGATAATCAACAGCTTGATCCTCTTCTGTAACTGTGTCAATGGATTTGTATTTCATAACCGCACCAGGAATTTTTAATTGAATCTTATTTTTGATTTGATTGACATCATCATTTTTTGAAGCTAAGGTAGCTTTCTCACAAAGCCAATTGTAATTTCTAAAGTTGTTGACAATGTTCAGGAAAACCTTCTTTTCAAGATCTTCAATTGATAACAGAAGTTGACAGAAGTTTGGTGAAAACAATATCTTCTGTGTTGCAGGATCAATTGGAAGTTTGCCATTACCCATATCCAAAAGTTGCTTGGCAAATGTTTGTGCAGAAACATGTCCAAGTAATTGTAAATGCATATTAGTCGACAGTGTAAATTTCTTCACATGTCTCCAGAGAGCTAAATTCTTCAGACATGCATTCAGATCATCAGCTGGTGTTGATCTTGGAATGATGGGCAAAGTTTGAATGAAATAACTGGTGAGCAGTATCAGAGCTCCGCCTATTGGATGTTGATCTCTTCAGAAATCTCACAGAGTACAATCAAGTGCCTCAAGTTTTTTTGTATGGGCCATGGTACATTCATCCTAAATAATGAGTTGGCATGTTTTCAATACAATTACCATTCCAGATGTTTTTCCAATGTTGCAAAGAGGATCTGAAGCTAGATTTAATTTAATGGTATCTTGAGAGCCAAATGTGCCATGCATCCTCAATCAAGTAGTGTTGCTGTAATCCCCAATGATGCCACAACCAGAGCAATCTCATGCTTTATTTGAATTTTGGCAAGTATAAAATTGAGAGAAAGTTTTTCTGTGCCTTCTGGTGCATCAAGAAAAAGAAGTCCGCCATTTGCACCTCATACATTCTCCATAGCTGAGTCATATGCAAGTTGTTAATTGTTTGTTAAGAGCCTTTTCTGAGCCTTAACATAAACTTGTAGTGCATCAACGTCATATTGTTTTTCTTGCAATACGTCTTTATTGACAACATTGTTTCTGTCACGTTTGAGTGAAAATAGCCCAAGCTGATTAAAGATTTTGTTGTTAATCAACATGCAAATATTCTCAAGTGATATAAGTGCTTCATTGATAATGTCTTCTGAATGCTGTACATCCAGGATGTGGTTGTCTCTGAATGTTTGGAGAAGTATGTCTTTGCTCATACTTTCTTTGTGTTTTTCTTATAGATCTTTTGAATCAGAAGGTGCACAGGTTGTCAAAATTATGGCAAACAGAGTTTGTATTTGGTGAGCATGACATGTTTTAGATGCTTCTGCCAATGTGTTGTCCCATTGTTAATCATTTTCTAGCAAACCAAGTTTGAAACATGCTTCTCTATATGTCTGACACACTTGAACATTAATGGCTTTGATTGCTTGAAACAGTGTTGGTATTTTGACCATGTGAAGCAGCATTTGAAGATAGTAGCATTCAGAATTATTTAGATGAACAGTATATACTCATCCCAATGCGCCAGTAGAAAATATGCCAGGTCTTTAAGAATGCCTGGCGCCTCATTTTTTAAATTTTAAATTTATTGCGGGGAAGGCTGACCATGGGATGGACACTTCCGAATATGACTCAGGAAAGACAAACTTAGTATCAGGGGAGGCACCCCAGAGAAGTGATGCTATCTCTTGTTGCCAGCGGGAACGCCACTTATGGGGAGGGGGAGGGAACTTGTGAAGGGGCCGTAGCCACTATTGAGCACATGTGGAGGAAGGGGTCTGATTTGATGAACCAGACTGGGAACCAGGAGGAGACCAGCTGTCAGCGATGCGGTGGGAGGTATCCAAACATCCACGCTTGAAAGTGGTCCACCAAGTGAGACCGGAATCTGTGGACAGCTTCAGGGAGGGTGGGGATGGATCTGGCGATGGCATCCAAGACAATCGTGTGGATAGTCCACGTGGCGATTGCAACCACCAGAGCACAAAGGGAGGGTGGGAGGGGGAGGCCATTGATGAAGCAAACATATCTCTTGACAGATTGAAGGGATGTGTTTGATCCTGGCCCAGCAGACGTTGAACTTCGCGCCATATCACTTTAGAGGTGGGGCACTTCTCCAGGCGGTGGAACAGCGTTCCATACTGGCCACACACGACACAGGATGAGTGTAAAGCGTTAGAGCGCTCAGCTGTATGATACACCCGCCTCAGGCAGCGCCACACATGGGAGCGGACTTGAGGCTGCAACAGAGGATGGTGTGCGTATTTCCAGATAGTCTTTTGGGTCTCAGTGGAATAAGGGATGTCCATCATGTCCAGGTAGTCCACCCTGGATAGGACATGGGGTCGAATGGGGATCACGCCATCATGGATGGGTAGCCCCTGTACCTCTTGTGTGAACTGAGGAGAGGGGCGGCCTCTTCAGGTTGTATGTCCGCTAATACGAATTCTCCACTCTGCGCTTCGCATAGAGAGTAGGATTCGTTTGTAGTGGGCTTTAGTCCCATGAGGACCTGTGGCCGATGTGTGTGATGCGAGGTATTTCATCAGGGAGTGGGGGTTTGATGGATTGTTGAGGCCCAAGGCTTGGGAGAAGTTGGAGTGGGCTGCGCGGGACCAGTGTTGGGATGGGAGTGCAGGAGCGGTGAAGGGCGCAATCCAGGTGCCCAGGATCTTGGCAGCATGGGCTTTGAAGTCAAGAAGGCCCATGCCACCTTGATGATGAGGGCCAAACATGACCTCTAGCCGTACTGGTGGAGGGCGGCCTGACCAAAGCCATCCTTGCAGCAAAGCATACAGGGATTTGAAGAAGCTTGGGGAGAAGGGGATGGCGTGGGCTCCGAACCAGACTTTGGATAGGAGCATAGAGTTGGTAAGAACAACCCTGCCAGTGAGGGTAGTAGGGTGGGATCTGAGAGAGGCGATTCGCTTCATCACGTTGTCCAGTATACGGCACTCCATTACTGCTGACGCATATCCGCCTGCCTCCATCCACACGCCCAGATGGCGCACCGGTCCTATGGTAGAACGTGGCATAAAGGGGAGCACCAGTGGAGCGGTGTGTGTTGAGTTAGTAAGGCGTGGACGTGGGCGAGCAGATGGGCCAGGTTGGGAACTAATTGCTGGGGCCCAGCAGTTCTGAAACTGACCAAGGAGGATGATTTCAGTTTTGGAGGCGTTCAGTGCCGTGTTGCTTACCCGGGAATATTCCTGTATGAGGGCTTCAAGCACACGTGCATCTTTGTTATTAGACACCCCCACCACGCAATCATCTGCAAATGCCATCATCTTGACTGGGGTTTGGCCTGGCACATGGACCCCAGTGAGTTGGGCATTCACATTTCACAGTAGTGGGTCAAGGCTGAAGTTGTATAAGAGTGGGATGAGGGGGTCCCCTTGTCGCAAGCCCCTTTGAGGGCGGACTACTTCTGTTAGGAAGCCTGGGCCACGCACTGCCATTGTTGCAGATTCTGTGAGCAGCATTACCCAGCTTATGAAGTGGGGGGGTATGCAGAATTGATGGAGGCAGGCCCTGAGGTATTCCCAGTATACTCTATCATAGGTCTTTTGTTGGTCCAAGAATACAAGTGCCTCAGAGGCTGTGGACTGACATACATTAGCCACAGAGTGCACGTTATCCCAAATTGACCTTCTGGGGATGAAACCGAATTGTTCTGGGGAGATGGTGGCAGATGCTACAGTCCTTAAACGGTTAGCCATGATTTTTGTTAAAATTTTGGTGTCTGTGTTTGTTAGAGAAATGGGGCGCCAGTTGGCTAAGTCAAGCTTATCCCCTTTTTTTTGAAGAGTGTGACAGTAAAGGCCTCATGTCCTCCTGGTAGGAGGCACGTTTCCAACAGGCTTTGGTTAAGTGAGGCTAGCAGCAATGGGGATATATATTTGAAATAACTTTTGTAGAACTCATATGGAATGCCATCTGGGCCTGGGCATTTTTGGTTTGGCGCACCACAAATGGCTGTCCATAATTCGTTCAAAGTATTTAAATTCATTATTTCTGGGTATCGGAAAATGGTGCAGATATGAGCTTGGCCAAGAAATTCCGCCATTTTGGCCGGCTGAATTGGTTTGGCTCAGTATAACTCAGAGTAATATTTTTGCATTTGATTGCCACTTTGGCCGGTGTGTCCACAATAGAATTATCTGATCTTTGCACCTGTGTGCAGGCCACACTCTGGCGTGGTGCAAATTTTTTTTTAAAGAAGTATGCGGTGCACTTGTCACCTTTAGTGATACGTGTGGCCCTGTATTGGACACAAACCCGATGTTTGTGTTACCTTTCAAGTGCGTTGAGGTGGGCAGCTGCCTCCACCCTCTTCCGGCCCCATGCAGGGCTGTATCCTGTGGCTGGAATGTTGGACTCCAAGTGGGCCAATTCTGCCATAATGCGCGAGATAACCGCTGATGTGGCTCGTGAGCATCTGGAGGAGAGATGGCAATAGTGGCGGATGGTGTCCTCATTGAAAATTGCCCATGTGGAAATGGGGTCCGCGCAAAATGGTGAAACAAATGATTTCGCCAAAGTTGCCTCTTCCACCCACATGGAAAATCCTGGTGACGCAAGCTCGGGGGGCAGATTTTGCACCAATGTGGGGCCTTTGCAACTGTGATGGGTAAGTGGTAGGTTATTGAGACCAGCCGGTGGTCAGAGAATTCAATTTTCATTGTTTGGAAGTGGGAAATGTGAGGTTCGAATTTTGTTGGCATAAAGATAAGGTCTATGCGGGTCATGGACCTTAATTGGCCATTGTGGACATGGGGATGCATCATGTTTCGAGCAGTGGGGCATGTCATGGCAGCGCATCCACTAACCCAAGGGTTGCTTTTAGAATGCATAGTTCTACATGACCCTGTGGGGCGTGGGGTGAGGGAGGCCACCAGTCCATTGGTGAGGTTAGCCAACAGTTCATGTCACCAACTAGGAAAGAATCAGGGGGTAGCGGGAGGGATTTGACCAATGAGAAAAATTCCTGACGCTTGTGTGCACCGTTTGGGGCATAGATGTTGATGATTGCATGTGCAATGTCAGCCCATGAGAAGGTGATGATGAGCACTCGGCCATTTAGGAATATTTCTGAGGATGTGAATTTAAAAATTATTTTTCTGAATTAGCACCCCGAAGTGCTTTGACCAAAAGGATAGGGATGGGAGGATCATTGTTTTCCAAGCTTCCTCAGAACCTTGTGGACAGTGGGACTCCTGGATGGCCAGGATATCCATGGGTAAATTGTGTTGTAAAAAACTCAGTTTCCTAGCCTGGGACGGGGAGGCCTTGAGTCTGGCGATATTCAACGTCCCTAGAGTGAAGGTTTCCCCCATTGCACCTTAGGTATGAGGGGTGGGCCCCCAGGCCCACCAGCCTCCTCCAGGTCCCCACAGGCTTTCACAGCAGCGCGGGTGTTAGCAGCAACGCTATTGGGGTTTTTGTTAATTTTTGCGGAAAGAGTCACATTGGCTTTGGCCTTCGCTTTTTGTTTTCCCGACATCAGACAAATTTTTGCGGTGCGGATGAGTTTGGTGCACCGTTGAGCGGGTCAAAAATTTTTTTTTCAGTTGGGATAGGTCCCAAGTCAGTTTTGACCGGAGCTTGGGTGCAGCGATTGGGTGAGATCAAATCTCCCATCATATCCTCAGATTGAGTGGCCCGCTCAGCATGGGCTTCCCAATCTGATTGGATGATGGATTCCCAAGTCACTTCCACCGCGAAGGTCTCCATGTCCTCCTGGCGTTGTAAGTGGGATGGCGGTGGTGGCCTTGGCCGCTTCCTTGGCCGCGGCCCTATGGGCCTGCTTGGCCTTCTTCTGCTCCTGTGGGGAGATGGGCTTTACAAATAGGTAGCAGCCTTGTGCTCCCCACGGGAAAGCCTCCTTGGTGCTTGCAGTTGGTTTGTAGTGCGCCTCTCCGCTGGCCATGGCTGCTGAGGGGTGCTCTTGGAATGTGACACCCTCCTTGATGGGGCATGTATGTGCCTTATGGCCGAATGCATCACAGTGGGTGCAAATGGGGGCCCGCTGTCCATGGTTACCCAGAATGGGTGGGTGGTATGTCCTGCGATATCAATAAAAGTGGAGTGCGGGATCTGGGTTAGGTCCTTTGTGATCTCCTCAGTTGGGGTCAGAACTGCAATGGCTTTGCCAGTGCACAGGTGTGGCATCAGCGTGAAGCATTGCATTTCAAAAGATTGTATTTCGCCATATATGGCGAGACCATCCTTCAGGTGTTGCTCCAAAATGTCACGTTTTACTGTAGTAGGTAAAAAGTCAAACATGAGGAAAATTTTGGTTTGATTTTGTCCATCTGGTGCATTTGGTTTTGACGACCCGTTGCCCTTCGGGGAGGTTGACCACTATGTGCACTGCTGAAGCCTCATCTGCTGCTATTTTCTTTTGAAACCTAGGTCCAGCCAACCACGTGACATGGAGTGAGGTGCAAATGTACATGTGGTTGGGAAAATTTTGTGTACATCTTCACAAAATTTTTCCCATAAGGCTGTTTTTTGGATGTCCAGATACACATGGACTCCAAATTCCACTGATAAAAGTGGCTGGGAGTGTGGCGTGTTGATGTACTGGTTGCATCATGCTTGCCACGCGAGTATCTCCGTGGAAATTGTGACCACCATTTTTTTGAGATTTTTGTCTATTCCACTGGATTCTCTGGGGCGTTTTCGAATGTTGGAGGCCGCGGGCCTTCCGCCTGCTCCTCTTACCTTGCTTGCCCAACTGCTCCCTGACATGGGTGTAGACTAATCTCCTCTGTGAGATTATCAAACTATATTTAGTCTTAAAATGAATAGGTTGCAAAAGTGTTTGCAACGAGAAAGAAAAGTTGACTCCTGGCGCCTCATTTTTTTCTACAGAATTTCTTTGTTAATTGATTCCAAGTGTAATAGTGCAGGACTTCATAATACAAAACCATTTTGCAAATTCATCAGTTGCACACATTTGGAAAAAAAGTGGTCAACGTTGTAATTGGTGGATCTGCAGCTATCTAGGGTACATTATTTTCTGTGAAGTAGACTCATTGACCATTTTTAAGTGAACACTGAGATGCATGACAGCGGAAAGCGTACATGAATGTTGAAACTAAGAATTCACCATACAGATTCATTACTGCTAATATAACGTCCCATTTGAGATTGTTCAACTTCATTGATGAGTGCATTGGGATTTATAAATACAAAAACCGCCATATCACTGCCTATATTGATATATTTTCATATGTATTTTATTAACTTAGCTGAATTGAAAGACTCTACTTTTATATGCGCATTGAATGGATTCAAAAGCACAGGAGAGTAGGGCACAATTGTAAGTCAGGGGAACGTCCCCTTTTTGTAAATCAGGCAATTTCCCATTCCCAAAAAGAAGGGTACAAAAAGGGTGGCTGTACCCCTCGTCAACCAGGGTTATCTTGCTCATGTGGTAGATGAGCGCTGGGTAACAGCATTTTCTAAAGATTCCTCCTCTGTTATCAGCCCTCAGCTCTGTCAAACATGTCCCAAAATTGAGGAAATCTATGCCAAGATTACTAATACTAAGATGAAAGGTATAAAACCAAGGAGAATAAAGACAACAGTTAGAAAACCAATATTCAGAAAGAGACAGCGAGAGACATATCAGCCAGAATTGCAGACAACATTGAGCCTTCAAGTAATATATTTTTCACTGCCAAATTCCCTTCAAAATTGTTGAGGATTGCCACTGATGATTCAAAACCCCTAGTTCAAAAATTGGAAGTTGCACCTGAAACAACTCATTTGGCTGAACAAACGCTCCAGCGACCATGCACGGGTGGGTTGGCCATCTTGAACCCATTTCCAACCAAATGGGACCGCCCCTATGTGGGGTGGCCCTGGGGAATTCCTGTTGCTCATTGGGCCAGACGCCATTGCACCAACCAACATAAACACAGTTGAGCATCAGTCCAGGCATTTGCAGATGAACTGATATTGACTCAGCCTGCTACCAAATCCTTCAATGTCAGTTCCAGTTAAAATTACCTGCCCCCTTTCCCTAAAATTTGCCAGTTTAGGTCAAATTTAAGGGACCCAATCCCTGCTTTGACCCAATACCAATTAAACACTATTTAATCAGTTGCATTGCACAGTAAAAATTGTTTGATTTTCTTCATTTATCCTTTTAATAAACCCTTTATCCAAATTACAGTTTTTATGTTGAAAAGCAAACCGCCCTTTCCGCCAGTATTCCAATAACCCTTGGAGTTTATGGCCATGTTCATCAGGTAATTTGCTAGATGTCTATACATGATTATTGCTCAGGGGTACTTAATGGTGAAACTCCTTCCTAGTTTTATAACTGTCATATCAGCAGCAGTGCCACTGGCATTCAGGTTTGCCATTTGGGTGCTTCAGCACTTAAGCTGGCAGGCTGGTTTAAAAATAACTTGTTGTTTGCCTGACAACAATCCATTGTTTATTAATTTTAAAAAAACGTTTTTGATTTTAATAGTTGTTGTGTGTCTTCTATCATCTGTTTTTCATCGTCTGTACAGCGGATAACCCTTGCCACCAGTTTGTGTTTCTGGTAACAGCATATGTTGATACTTTTTGATGCATTTTTCGTTTTTCATGCATGGTAAATGTGAGTTGTGTAGTCCATATTGTCTGTGAATCATATTTTTTGACAATTTGAAATAATTCTAGATCTTTTTCTGGAATAGGCAGCTCAGCAGTAATGATATCACAATTTGAGTTAAATTAATATTTCATCTAACCAAATTAAGATATGAGCATGTGGTAGACCACTTTTCTGCCATTAAATGGAATGCATCCAGAAGTGAGTTTCTCCATATATATGGTTCTTAGTGATGAGATCCTTGAACTATCAATCTTTGTTTGAAAACTCTTGCTATGAGGTCATGCTGATGGGATGGCTGCTGGCCAGGAAGAAGTAAAACTTTATATTCAATCCAATATGGATTGCATGTGAATGTGATGAAAAGATCTGGACATCCATATTTGCAAACATATGTCATAGCATCTTGATCATATTCATGCATGTGTCTTGGACTTCCAGTATGCAAAGATGTAAGTACAAACATTTGTCCAATGTTATCAACATTTCCATCTTTCACAATTACATCTCAAAGATGAATATTCTCTTCAACTCTAAGCTTTTGATTGATTGTATAAAATGTAATTGAGTTGTTTGCTAACAACTTTAGCATACATATCAACAATGAATTTTTGGAGAAGTTGATAACACTTCAGAATGTGGTTAGATTGTTGTGCTTGAATCATGATAAAACATGCATAAAAATCCATAAAATTGACATTCTTTGTTGTTGCAGCACCTAGACGGGATTAGTTTGATACAATTTGAGATGATACATGTCCTCTCCTTGTGGAAACAGTATTGGATATTGATTTGAATTGTACGATTGATGTGTTTCAGCAACATGTTGCTTGGGTTGATTTCATCTGTTGATAACAATATCTCACTGGGTAATCTCTGCTCTGACAATAACAGATGCTACTTCAGGGTAATTAGAGCATTGAAGCATCTTTCATGACCATTTGATGGCATTTTGTCTGCCCTGATAATGAATTTCAATTCATTAACTCTCACATTCTTTAATGCAGATTTGAATTTCTGACCAAGCAGTTGTGCGCATGTAATAATGCTTGTAATTCACCAATAATTTCCTCATCTATTGCCTCACTAAATGTGCATCTTTGATCAATATCCTTCTCCACATTGTCCATAGAATAAATTTGCAAAAACTGTGGATCTCCTTTGGGTACTGTAAGAAGTGAGCCAATATGATGATACACTTGTCCTTTCACTTTGACTATGGGCATGAAATTACCATATATCATTATGTTCAGTAGCTTCAAATGATCTCATTTGAAATCTTGAGTTGTATTTCTGTATATGCTCTAGAAAGTGTTTGGACTCTCAAGTAGCTCCAGCCACATAAGTTAAAAGTGGTTCTGGTGGCTCAGCCAGTGGTGGCAAATTGACTTTGCCATTGGAGCAACACATGCCAGGAATTTCTTTCTGAAACTTCAAAGCGTGACTGTAAGGAGATAAGCAAATTAATTTTAGACTGAACTAGCCAGATTAAGTGCTGAAGCACCCAAATGACAAGTCCAAATGCCAGTGGCACTGCTACTTTCGTGACTGTTTATGAAACCAGGAAGTATTTCATCACTGAGTACCCATGAGCCACAGTTATATATAGAAACCTAGCAAAGAACCAGGTAAACATGGCCATAGATCACATGGGTTGTTGAACTATAGGCAGAAAGGTGGTTTAGATTTAGCATAATAAAACTGGAATTAGGGTAAAGGGTTTTTTATAAATAAGTTAAATAAAGAAAATGACTAATAATTTCCTCATTGAAATGCAACTGGTTAAATAGTGTTCAATTCGATAGCTTGTCAAAGCAGAGATTGGGGCCCTCAAATTTTGACCTAACCTGGCAAATTTTTGAGGGAGGGGGAAATAAGGACTATATTTATGAACAAACATTGAGGGAATTGGTGGCAGGCTGAGTCACTATCTGTTTGGCCACAAACGCCTGATCTGAGGCTTTACTGCATTTGTGATGGTTGGTGTGACAGCATTTAGCCTGATGGGCAACAGGAATCCCCCAGTGCCACCCCACATAGGGGCAGTCCCAACAGGTCGGAAATGGGTTTGGGATAACTAACCCACCTGTGCTGGGTCACTGGGGCGTTTTTTCAGCCAAGCAGAATTCCTTAAGCGATGATCCTAATTTTTGCAATGAGGGTTTTTAAAAATTGGAAATTATCCCCAATGGTGATACAACTCTGTCAGGGTCAAAGCCTGTCGATTTCAAGAGGAGTTTAGGATCAGAAACCATACTGCTTGATGGCTCAATGTCATTGGCAATTTTGACTGAGGATTTGATGCTTGTCCTCTTCTGAATATTTGTTGCTCACCCGTCAGATCTTATTTTTGTAGATTTTGGACATTTTGGATTAATTTTAATGATTTCTGCACAGATTTCTTGTATTTGGCAAACTAATTTAGCAGTGGCAAGCGCTGAAACTGGGGGAGAAAATTTCTTATAGAGAGCTGTTACCCAACACTTATCTACCACATGGGCGAGGTCACCCTGAGTGACAAGGGGTACAGCTGCCCTCTTAGGACTTTTTTATTAGGAAAATGGAAAAATGCTCAGTCCACGCAGAGGGATGTTCCCCTGGACTTACATTACCCTTTCCTTTTGCCAGAGGAGGGGCACCACCGCCAGGAAACTTCATGAGAGCTACGTTTTTTGTGTGCCTTGGGAAGTTTGATTGCCATCAAAGCTATAACTTTTGCAGGGGAATGGGGAGCATCAGGATGGGACACATGAAAAGCCTCAACTAGTTCCATGAAGTTCATGCAATCATTGACTTTTACCCAGCTGTTTTCATAGTCTGGATAACCCTTTCACGCAATGAGATACTGAACTGACCTTTAAGATTTGTGAGATGCTAAAATTCTCTCCACTTCGGCCTCCTCCACATCCTCAATCGCTATTGGCTCAGAATCCAAGGGATAGTCCCCTTGAATAGGGACAGCTGAGATGCGTGAAAAACGGGATTTTGTAAACAATGAGATAACAACTTTAACCAGAAAGCCATATTCCCCAAATTCTCCTCCACTAAGTGGGGACCCAAATGCTTGCTTACAAAATTCCAGGAGGGTACCTGCATCCTCAAATGGCGCATATTGAGCATGATATATGAACCCACCACAATGTCATGGGCAGGAAGCCGCTTCCAATCTGCAAAATGCTTATAGTCGCTGATAGCCTTAGTGAGATGCTCAAACACCAAGGACTGGGTAGACTGAATGTGCTCTACATGTTTTGCGGCAGCTGGGACCTCTGGCCACAGACAAGGACCAACCAAAAATGAGGGGTTATACCCCAAAGTCGCTTTATATGGGGAAATACTGTAGATGCATGTATTCCATTATTATAAGCAAATTGTGCGAGCAGAAGGTCATTGGCCCAAGTATCCGATGCAGCTAAAGCATAGCAGCACAAGTACTGTTTCTTTTTTTTAGTACTAGATACAAGTACTGTTTCAAGATCTGATAAATCCGCTCAGTTTGTCCATTGGACTGGGGATGATACACTGTGGATCAACAGGGTGTAATTTTTAAAATTGATATAAGCTCATTTCAGAATCACGCTGTAAACTGGGGCCCACAGTCACTGATAATCTCCTGTGGAAGACCATACATAAAGAACACATGATGCACAAAGAGGTGGGCAGTTTCTTTTTAAGAAATTGCGGAAGAGCATGGGATAAATAAAGAAATTTTTTTAAAATGATCAACCACCACCATCACTGCAGTAAAGCCATTAGAACAGGGAAGTTTGACAATGAAGTCCATAAACACTGATGTCCATGGACCCTCCGCTTGTTGTAAAGGATGGAGGAGACCATTCCTTCCTAATTGATCTAACTTGGCTCATATGCAGGTAACACAATCAGCGATCCAGGATGGTTTTCCTTCAACAAACCCACCCAATTATAAATACACTTAATCAAGTCAATACATTTCTTATTGCCCGGATGGCTGACTGTGGAAGGGTTGTGATGAACCTGAAACACTTTGGCTCTAAAAAGAGGAGGAACCCACACCCACTACCAGAAATAAATAAGACCCTACACCAAGGAATATAGAGAATTCATATGAGTCAGGAGAAATATTTGTTCTGGTATTTCAACTCCCTTGGGGCAGATCATCTGGGCTGCTAAAACCTGTGAAATAAGAGGCGCATTAGGGGACAAGTTGGCTGATAAGACCACAGGAGGTACAATGGATAAGGTTTGAGTGGTAGGGATCACAGTAATCAAATCCGCTTCATCTGAGTCTGTGGGGCAATAATCAGGATTGCAACTGAGGAAATCAGGGAGCACGTTTAATGCACCTATCACAAACTCATATTTAAAGTTGAAACTACACAAATCCCAGTAGGTGCAAGATTGCCTTTGTGCGAACTTCTGTGATTTATAAAAATACAGAAGGACTTAGTGATCCATACATATCAATACCTCATGCTGGGTGCCTTGTTACAGATCCCACCAATGAGTCAAAGCCCATGCTCTCACTTCCAGCTCCTTATCATAGATGGCTCAAGATTGTCCAGTAGATGAGAACTTTCGGGAAAAATAAGCAACCAGATGTTTTAAACCATCATGCTCCTGAAGCAGGATGGCCACAACTGCAACAGATGAGGCATCACATGCAACAACATAGGGTTTGGAGGGATCTGCGTGTTTCAGGATAGGGGGAGACAAAAACATTATTTAATTGTCTCAAATGCCTGCTGGCACTCAGACGTCCAATGAAAGGGACATTCTTACCCATAAGTGGTTGAAGTGAGGTGGCTAACTGGGATAAGTCAGGGGAGAATTTTTTTAAAGAAATTATAGTGCCCAAGAAGCTTCTTAATTGCTTTTGGGTCATTGGAGTGGGCCACTCACGGATGGCATCAAACTTGTTAGGGGGAATGGTGTACCCATCTTTTAAGATGAGATTGCCTAAAAGTGTGACTTCCTCCCAGTAAAACTCACATTTTAAAGGCTTAACAAATAGGCCCGCCTTATGTAAGGCTGCCACAACTGCTTCCAAATCTTTTGCATGTTGTTTGGGAGTCAGGGAGTATACCAAGATATTGTCAATATAAAAAACTGCGCAGGTGAACTGGAGATCACCCAACACTATCAATCATTCTTTGAAATGTGGCTGGTGTATTTTTCAACTGAAGGACATTACTTGAAATTATAAATATCCCTCTTTGAATTGGATATTGGTAAGCTATTCCTGACCTTCCATCACCCAATTTTGGGTAAAGGCATTAACAAGGTCAAGTTTTGAGAACACATGCAACTTAGCGATCACTTGACTGATAGTTTACTCCAGTGGTAAAGGGTAGGGATCAGGAAATGTGATTTTATTTAGGTGGCCATAATCCACGAAGGGATGAAGGGAACCATTTGAATTCTTGGCAAAAATGATGGGAGAAGCAACTGGTGATGTTTCTTTAAACAAGCACCCTTTCTTAAGCATGTCATCCAACCATACATTAAGTACAGCCTCCTCCTCCGCTGTGTGTGGATCCAAATGGCAGTTAATATCTACCACCTGCACTGTTGTTCTAAACCCTAGATTGAATTTAGTATGGGGGAAGACGGTCCACCTTTTCAGAATTGAAGATACTTCAAATCCCACTAATGCCTCAGGAAAATCCGATGGAAGGCCTTCAGGGGAAACAAGGGAAGTGATGGAACTGCAGCCTTGAGTTTTTGTAAGAGTATTCACTAAGGGAAACTTTCCTTCCGTTTGGTCATTATTAAATGAAAACAAATTTGACTACAGGTGAATTATAACATGCTGTCAATGCCATCAACCCACCCCTAAGATTAACAGAAACACCAAGTTTGGCATTGCAGAGAATTGATCCAAAAGCTAAACTGGTAAACAGATAAATGTAGTGGGCGTTGAGCTAGGTACAAAGGCTGTGAGGCCAATGAAGCAACCATCACCGTAGGACCTAAGTCCAGGTCAAGTTCCAACTGGCGGGCTAGCTCTACACTCATAAAATTACCCACTGCTCCAGTGTCCACCAAGGCCTCAAAGAACATGTGGTGAGCTCCGATATAAATTTTCATGGGCAGGAAAAAATTGAATTTCACTTTATTGGCAGCTATAGTTGAGTCTGTAGATATGGAAGAGATTTTGCTAGGATTGGGGGAGACTACAAGGTTTATAACAGGAGTAGGCACTTCACAAGTTAGAATGACAGAATATACTGACATGGACACATAAGCTGTGGCAACCATTGAATGTTATTCATACAAGAATTAAGAGCTGAAATTTTGACACCAAGGCCACTTCAGCGGCTCCTAGAATAAAAATCCCATTTTGAAGAGTGGGCTTAGACAATTAAAGGGTTACTAGGCTATTGTGGCCATAGTAGAACTTCTTTATAGCCTTATTTAGCTAAGAAAAAAGGATCACTGCTACGCCCACCTCAACAAGAATGGCGGAAATTGTTAAGATATGGGTTAATTGATTATGTCATGAAGATAGCAAGTTAGTTTTAAACTGACATGAATCTTTAAGTGATGAAGCACCCAAATGATGAGTCTGAATGAAAGTGGCACTGTTACTTTTGTGACTGTTATAAAACCAGGAAGAAACTTCATCACTGAGCACCCATGAGCCACAGTTATGTATAGAAACCTAGCAAAGAACCAGGTAGACATTGCCATAGGTCCCGTGGGTTGTTGAACTATAGGCAGAAAGGGTGGTTTAGATTTGAACATAATAAAACTGAAATTGGGTAAAGAGTTTTTTTATTTTAAAGTTAAATAAAGAAATTGACTAACAATTTCCTCATTGAAATGCAACCGGTTAAATAGTGTTCAATTTGATAGCTTGTCAAAGCAGGGTTTTAGCCCTCAAATTTTGACCTGACCTGGCAAACTTTTGTGGGAGGGGGAAACAATGACTTCAATTTGAACTGACATTGAGGAAATCAGTGGCAGGCTGAATCACCATCTGTTTAGCCATGAACGCCTGATCTGAGGCTTTACTGCATTTGTGATGGTTGGTGTGACAGCGTTTGTCCTGATGAGCAACAGGAATCCCCAAGGGCTACCCCACATAGGGACAGTCCCTTAGGGTCAGAAATGGGTTTGGGATAACCAACCTGACTATGCCAGTTGCTGGGGTGTTTGTTCAGCCAAGTGGGATTCCTTGAGTGATGATCCTAATTTTTGCAATGAGGGTTTTTAAAATTGGCAACAATCCTGATGATGATACATGCCCGTCAGGAGACAAAGCCTGATGGTTTTAAAAGGAGTTTAGTATCAGCAACTGTACTGCTTAATGGCTCAATGCCATCAGCAATTTCAACTGAGGATTGATGCTTGTCTTCTTCTGACAATTAGTTGCTTGCCCATCTGACCTTATTTATGTAGATTTTGGACATTTTGGCTTCATTTCAATGATTTCTGCACAGATTTTCTTGATTCAGCGAACTGATTTGGTGGAGGTAAGCGCTGGAACCAGGAGAGGAATCTTCAGAGGGAAAGCTGTTACCCAGAACTTGTCTACCACAAGGTGAGGTCACCCTAGATGATGAGGGGTACAGCTGCCCTCCTCATACCTTTTTTATTTTAAAATTGAAAAACTGCTTGGTTCACGCAGAGGGGACATTCCCTGGACTTACAGCGACAATGTAAGCATAATGTAGCCATTGGACCATTGAAAACATCGCAATGAATTCTGTAATCACATTCCTTATCATAATTGAATGCTGCTTTCTTGAGATTGATTCTAATTCTTGATCAAGTATGCCATGAGCATTCAGCTTCACGTCATGTGTCCCGCTCTTCAGATTTTGCAGCAGCTCTTGAAGTAGAAGCTCTTGCTTGAAAATCTGCAACTCATACGTCATGTTGTTGAGATGTTTTAGCAGCTCTTAAAACAGAAGCTTGTACTCACAGGTTTTTAATTCATGAATCTAGTTCTTCAGACATTTTGGCAGCTCTTGAAGTACAGGCTCTGATTAAGTTAGTTTCCTGGAATGCTTCTCACTCTTCAGATGTTTCAGCAGCTCTTGAAGAAGAAGTTCTTGGTTGAAGATCTGCAACTTTACGGTATGCTCTTCAGATGTCTCAGCAGCTCTATTGGCTGACAGTTGCCGTGCATATATGGTTGATCTTCTAATGGTTGATTTTTTGGGTGGCATTTCAAATAATTTTCAGTATTTAATGTTTGGTGTTGGAATTTAGGTTTTGTAACGATGCTCACTGGTGCGTTTTTGCACCTGAAATCCAACAACTTGATTCAGGGAAAGGTTTTTTACACTTATAATAAAAATAATTAACCTTAAAAGGTTGATTTTTTATAAATTTTTTATTAAGTGCAATATCAGGGGATAAGAAGTAAACCCTAAGCATAAGTTGATTCTTGGATTTAGATTAATTTGGTTCTTAGACCAAGATAGGAGTCAATTTGATATTAGCTTCAAGCCAAATTAGGAAATATGGACATTCAACCTATTAAAGCTCTCAAATCTTGGCTTACTTTATCAGATTGGCTGATGTAGAGTCAAAAGTAGGTAGGACATGTCTGTGAGGTAATGATTTGATATAATTAAGCCAATCACCTTGGGGATATACCAACATCCATTTATATAAGGACAAAATTCTTAAATTTATATTTTATACTATGTTGGCCTTTCATTTTTTAGTTTTACTTACACTTGAAATATTAGCTTTAACTATATAAAGATTTAAATGATAAAAAGTAACTAAATAAAAGTGAATGTGCCAGAATTTGAATGACTGACTTTATAGAATTTAATTTTAGACCCAAAAAATGAGCCAATTATGCTAGAGGAGGTATTTATAAAATCAATTGTGTTTTTGATTCAGTTTATATTTAGATTAACTTGCTAATTAGACAAAATGATCACTAACTACTTAACAAAACCATTTTAAGTATCAAATCAAATGAATACTAAACTGCTCAGCCATAATGATATAGTGAATACCATTGAGAACATATAGGCTTTCACTTGTTGCATACAAAACTTTTTATTTTACTATATAATAATTTTAAAATTAATAAACTTTCTCCATGAAAAATACTTAAATGTGCAACTTTCATGGGGATTAGTCAAATGGTGTTGGAGTCTATAGAACATATACAGACAGATATATATACCAACATCCATTTTTATATAATAAATACTAGCCATTTGATACCCATGATTCACTATGATGTCTATAGATTTTAGACATAAAATTTATTAATTTATATTTTTATATTAAAGATAAACAATAGCCATTCAGCTAAATCTGGTTGCTCAATTGAATCAACCAAAACCCACCAACCACTCAGCTAAACCTAACTGAACTTATCAAATCAACTAATAATTAATCACCCCTCAAAACTAAACTGTGTCCCATCATTTTGACCAAAAGCCATCAACCACTCAGCCAAACAAAATAAATCTATTAAATTTATAAAATAACACCAAACTTCCACTTGAAACTTTTCTATATATAAAATTATTGTGTATATAAAAAGTTTTCCAAACTATTAAATCAAATTCTACTTAACTTGCCAAAAGTTTTTATTAACTAGGAAAGCCAAATTAAGCAAGTTTTTTAAAATTATAATAAACCTAACATACAGATGCCCTGCTTTGCTATGGTATTTAAAGTTTATCAGATGATAAGCTCACTGAAAGCCTATATGCTGTGCCAGCGCTACTCTTGAGCCACTCAGACTAACAGCTTCACTGTTGCCCTCATGGCTGGTGAGCTGATTATTATAACTACTTTATCTACCTAAAACCCTTATACTGATTTTTATTTAGTTTTTGGGTGAGCAATTTGGTAAATTATTTGAAAATATTTGCAATTCATACCCACACACCCAAATTGATTGAACATATCAGACTTGAAGGTTTCATGTCAGTCAGTCAGTATATCAGTCAGTGAATGTGTTTTATAAGTAGATACTCAACACTGTATATTGCAAAATGCATATAGTTTACACTTGGACCAAATCTATTATAAGCTCTGATTTAAATTTGTGAACAATATTATATAAGTCAGGTTGGAATATGGCATTAACTTCAAAAAAGGCCTTATTAAGTAATTATAATTTCTTTCTTTCCCATAATGATAACACTAGTTACTATGATTCAATTTAAACAGCAATTTTTGATAATTACATGGAAGAGATGGGCGTATTCAAAAAAACCAATTAAACTGGGAGAAAGCCATAACAAGCAATGGAAAAAATGGTGAGCCAAAAGGCAAGAAATGCCCTGGAGGGGGACCAGGAAACCTGGCCACTATAACCACAAACTGAGACGGTGTCTCAGTTTGTGGAGTTCATCATGAAACACAACCAGTACTTGGAAATCCAGCATAGCCAACCCCTTTTGAAGGTAGAGCACAGGCTCTGAATCTACCTAGAGGTTGAGTCACCAACTCTTTGGGAGAAAGTGTGTGAGGCACAGGCCTCCCTCTTCCCTATGCGGTGTACACTAACATGGAAATAGTCCCACGTGGCTGGGTCAATTTGGACTTTGTGACTGAATAAGATGCAGACACCACCGCAAAAGTATTCATCAAAGCTGTCCTCCCCAAGTGCAAATGAATTGTGCGCATTGTGCACACCAGATGGAACAAAAAGAACACTTTTTTAATCTCATTTGACTCACTCCTCACCAACCTCCCACACAAGCAAAGTGAGGAGGAGCTCTGAGCTGGACTTTAACACTATGGAGATATTAAACAGCTTGAATTACAAAGATTTCAACAAATGACAAATCTGTGCACAGGAAAGGCAATCACAATAATCCATCCAATCCATAAGGTGGCCGCAAATCTCACAAGAATCCCTCATGCAGTGCAGTTTCACCTCCCAGATGGGAATGTGTCAGAGCCATTCCATGTCACACTGAAACGTGCACGCCTATTTTCAACCACTGAACTGCATTGGGGAACAAGGAACATGCATGCCCCATGAAGGAGTACATCATGGCCTCAGAATTTTGTGATGACGCCATGGACAAAAATGACACCGAATTCGCCAAATGATTGATGCCAACCACGCATTCCAATGGGGAGAGGATGGGCAATGCCTCATCATATACCCAGTAACACTCAAAGCATGCAAAATGATGCAGAAGGCCTGCAAACAGGAAGCGGCCAAGGCTGCATCACTTGCGGCCTCTGCCATTGGCCCTGGCAAAAAATAGGAAGACATTGAGGAAATCAGCTGAGCCAACCAATCAGAACAGACTTCCCAAGCTTAGGAGGACATGGAGGAAATTATCTGAGTCACCCAATCAGAGAAATATGCCCAAAATGAAAATTTTCTCAACAATGTGGCTGAATTACCAAATATTATCAATCAAGTAAACTTAGCAGAACAATTTGGCTCCACTATGGGCGAAAAAGCAGGACACAATTCTCCAAATTTTCCCCCAAAAACAAAGAAAAAAATCAGCGCACTGCAACAGTCCACCATGGATCACAAGCGGAAGAATATGTCACAAATTCCAAAACTGCAATGTCCGCTATAAATCAACACTGAATATGAAATTGGACAATGCCACAGAATATACTGGCCCAATGACACAAAGAAAGGATAGTAATAAGGGCGTTGGGTGTGGGCTGGGCGGCCCTCCCAACTGCTCCTGAGGCGCCACAGGCACCTTCAATGACAATAGGAACACTAAACATTGTGGGAGCCAGGGCTCATGTGTCCCAAGCCAAAAAGCTGGACTTTCTGCAAAAACCCCTGAAGATATCTTGGCCATCCAAGAAACCCACTGTCTACAGGGGGATGAGGGATCCTGGTCAGCCAGGGTCTCACCATCCCTATTGGTATGGATGACACACCGTGGGGTGGTCATCAGAAATAACAAAAAAATAAAAAACACAAACCCCTCCTTATATTTGCATGGCCACATACTGGTTGCAACGGTCATAAACCAAGAGGATACAATTTTGATAGCAAGCATCTATACACAGTGCACTGCAGATGATAAGAAAAAATTCCCTGAAACTATCCAAACACTCGCCCTCCCACCTGATATCAATCTACTGGACGACTTCAACTGCTGGGATAACCCAAACATGGACTGATGGCCTAATACCAGGGGATAACCAACGGGGCACAACGAGTTCTGTGAAATGAAGGCATCCCTAGGTCTACATGATACCCTCCCCCTGGGTCACAATTCCTTCCCAACATTACCCGTCCCAACATGCATGAGGACGCTCATCGCAACGAGCTGCATCGACTACATACTCACACCAAAAACCCACTGCTTGAACATTTCCAGATTTGCAACAAAAACTAAATTTCTCTGACCACAACTCATTTTGGTGCAGCTCTCACCACCCTGAACTCCCACACAGGGGTTGACCTGGAGGAAGCTACACCCAGAAAACATAAAATTACCTGAAATTTATGACTGGGTTAAACATTAGGCCATGAACCCATAATTTACAACCCCATTTATATCAGATCCCATCAAAACCTGGGCAATTTTCAAAGCCTAACTAACAAATAAAACTCATCACATCACCTCATATAAGTACACCGCTGACACAGCCACAATCAGGAGCACCTTAGCAGAACTGGACCACATTAAGCTCAACGCCCCAAAGTCTGGCTAAAGCCCCAACTGGGGACACAAATGGGTGAAAATATCAGCCCACCTAAATGCTCTCATTTTCAAACACCAGCACAGAATCAAAGTATCAAGAAAAGGTAAGTTCATATAAAAAAATAAAACCTGCTTGACATACTTCATCCGCCAGTTCCACTCCCACAGCAACCAGCCCGCATGCACACAGGTCCACAAAATTGATAGCACCATGACAACAGACCCAACGGAGGTTAAAATGGAAGTACATCGCTACTACACTGAACTATATCTCAACACCCCAATGGACCCCAAAAAACTAAAGATTTTATACACAAGCCAGAATACAAAGCACACCGCCAGACTACAACCTCCTAAACATAATAACAAAGGAGGAACTCTGGGACACAGTCCGCGGTGCACCTCATAGGAAATGCCCAGGGCCTGATGGGATACCATACGAATTTTAAAAAAATATTTCAAGCAAATCGCCCCCTCTTAGCATACATGAACCAGTGCCTGCTGGGGACACGTCTCCTACCTGGTGGCCAGGACTCCTATGTCATAACCCTGTACAAAAAGGGGGCCAAATTGGGCCTGGCCAACTGGCGCCCAAATGACTCTCTAACGCAGATACAAAAAATACTTACAAAAATTTTATCATCCAGATTAGGCACAATAACCTCCAATATCCTATCACCCAATCAATTTGGGTTCATACCAGAGCGTTCAATCTGGACCAATATGCACTCCATCGCCAACATATGTCAAACTCAAAGCATCTGGAGCCCTGGTATTCCTAGACCAGGAGAAGGCATATGACCGCGTTAGCTGGCCGTACCTGAAGGAATGCCTGAGCGCCTTCAAACTCCCACCCAGATTCATAAATTGAAAGATGCTCCTTACAGAATCTGCACCCATGGCTGTATGCGGCCCTGGCTTTCTAACCAACAAAATCACACAACGCAGAGGGCTCAAACAAGGGGACCCCCTCAGCCCACTGCTGTATAACTTCAGCTTTGATCCACTCCTTCACGTTGCTAACTCACGCCTTATGGGCATAATCGCACAGGGCCATTCATCAGCCAAGATACTAGCCTTAGCGGATGACTGCATGACAGGTATAGCTAACAACTATGATGCCCGCCATCTGGAACGCACATTAGAGGAATATTTTATTGTGAGAAACGCATCGCTCAACAAAAGGAAAATGGAAATAATCCTCTTAGGTAAGTGCACCAACAACTGGGCTACAACACCCAAACCTCACAGCCCCCCATAAAGAAACAACCCCCTCATCCTTAACTTCACATCACCACCTTCAACCAGCCATGTCCGCCACCTTGAGGTATGGCTGGAGACAGGAGGGTACGCCAATGAGACAATGGAAAACAACCTACTACAACAGATGTCTAACCACGTCGCCTCCCTTAATGGAAGATCTCCAGGACTAATGGGGTGAGTAAAAGTTGTCAACTCACTCATCCTACTGATGATGTGGTTCCCCGCACATGAAATACCCTTCTCACCTACTTTCATGTCCTCAATCCGCGCATTAATCCAGCGATGGCTGTGGCCTGGGACCCATCCTCCCATACGGATGGAAACACTCTTTAGCCCATTTCCCAGTGGAGGCATGGGACTAATGGACTTTGAGGTTTACGCCAACCGTATACTGGGCACCTGGATAAAGGAAGCACTTGCCTCAGACCTCCTACAACAACACTGGTCCATAGCAGCGAGGGTCAACTTTGCACAAGCGCTAAAACTATCAAACCCACACAACCCATACAGCCTGCTCACATACCTTGCAAAATGCCCCACTTCAGCGGACCATATGGAATTCCCCACACTTCAAACGCCTCCTCCGCACCATTTGACACATGGGGTGGTCTTTCACACTCACAGGCACTAGTCAGGAAGGGGAAGGCCTAGAGCCTACTTTACGATAAGAAACCCAGAGGACAGCCCCCAGAGGGACACACATGATGTGGCCTCAGTCATAGCAAGAACTGACTACCTGGATGCTCTAGACATCCCATATGACCTCACAATGCAGAAGACAATATGGAGGCTAAAACATCATCCGCTCCTCCAACTAAGGGTAAGAGCTAACACCTGGCGCTGCCTCAGAAGAACCTACAGAAAGGCAGATCTCTCCAACTCTCTCCATGCAAAGTGTGCAGTGTGTGGATGGGATGGCACCCTACACCACCACCTTAAAGCATGCCCCCCATCAAGAGCCATATGGCGGAAAGTTGCACACCTGCTAAGGATCCAAAATAACCAGAAATTATCTGTCTCCAGGAGCCTCCTTGCGCTCTGACTTAAATTCCCAATACCACCTACCATCTGCTCCCTAATAGTAACCATCACAATGTGGACAATCAACACCATAGCTTTATATGTGTTCAAGGGAACCATATTAACCATCTGTGGGATAATCAGTAGATTTCACGTTCACCTACTGCAACACTCAAGCCTGGCTTTTTTGGATACATAAAGCTAAGGCAGCAAAGGATTGTAGAGTCTTGGTTTCCAGCATGGTTTCTACACATGGACACCTTCCTCCACACCTGCTCCATAACAGGGGAAACCCCCTTGGAGTAGCGCACTCAACCCCCCACACCTGGTGGTACCAGCTGGCAACAGGGGTAGCTCTTCTACTCTGGGGTGCCTAATTTAGTTACACTTTTCCTTCCCCTATCCCCTTAAGTATTTTGATATTGCTTATCCCCTGGTCGGCTTACCTTGGTTAAGTAAAAGTGTTTATAATTTCTTGATTATTTTATACTTTTTAGTGTCTTTTTTTGAAGGTGTTCTTTTTCCCCAAAATTGTAGCTAGTTTTTTTTCCATTTTTTAGAAAGCAGGTCTTTTTCTAATTTTTTTGATACAGGTTTTTTCTCCCCAAAAATCTGGTCATTTTTTCAAGATTGCTTCTTTTCCCACTTTTCACAACTCATTATATCTATATACTTTTTGAACACTCTCTATTTCTACATAAAGATAAAAATCAACATATAATAATTTAAAACTTTTCTTTCTCGTTGCAAACACTTTTGCAACCCATCTAATTCAAGACTAAATTTAGTTTGATAATCTCATAGAGGGGATTAGTCTGCGCCCATGTCTGGGAGCAGTTGGGCAAGCAAGGCAAGAGGAGCAGGCGGAAGGCCCGCGGCCTCTAACATTTGAAAACGCCCCGGAGAATCTGGCGGAATAGAAAAAAATCTAAAAAAACCAGCGGTCACAATTTCCCCGGAGATACTCACGTGGCAAGCACAATGCAACCAGTACATCAACACGCCACATTCCCAGCCACTTTTGTCGGTGGAATTTGGAGTCCATGTGTATCTGGACATCCAAAAAATGGCCCTATGGGAAAAATTTTGTGAAGATGTACACAAAATTTTATCGACTGCAGTATATGTTGCACCTCACTCCATGTCGCATGGTTGGCTGGACCTTGGTTTTGAAAACAAAATAGCAGCAGATGAGGCTGCAGCGGTGCGCGTAGTGGTCAACCTCCCCGAAGGGCAATGGGTCATCAAAACTAAACGCACCAGATGGACAAAATCAAACCAAATTTTCCTCACATTTGACTATTTGCCTACTACGGTAAAACGTGACATTTTGGAGCAACACCTGAAAGATGGTCTCGCCATATACAGCGAAATACAATCCTTCAAAATGCAACGTTTCACGCTGATGCCACACCTGTGCACTGGCAAAGCCATCGCAGTTCTGACCCCAACTGAGGAGATCGCGAAGGACCTAACCCAGATCCTGCACTCCACCTTTATTGACATCGCAGGGCACACCACCCACCCATTCCGGGTAACCGTGGACAGCGCGCCCCCCATTTGCACCCACTGTGATGCATTCAGCTATAAGGCACATGCATGCCCCATTAAAGAGGGCGTTACATTCCAAGAGCACCCCTCGGCGGCCATGGCCAGCGGAGAGGCGCACTATGAACCAACTGCAAGCACCAAAGAGGCTTTCCCGTGGGGAGCACAAGGCTGCTACCTATTGGTAAAGCCCATCTCCCCGCAGGAGCAGAAGAAGGCCAAGCAGGCCCATAGAACCACGGCCAAGGAAGCGGCCAAGGTCACCACCACCATCCCACACTCACAACGCCAGGAGGACATGGAGACCTTCACAGCGGAAGCAACTTGGGAATCCATCTTTCAATCAGATTGGGAGGCCCAAGCTGAACGGGCCACTCAATCCAAGGATCCGATGAGAGATTTGATCTCACCCAATCGCTGCACCCAAGCCCCAGTTGAAACTGACTTGGGACCTATCCCAACCAAAAAATTTTTTTTTTCCCCACTTGACAGTGCACCAAACTTATCCGCACCGCAAAAAATTCGTCCAACGTCAGAAAAACAAAAAGCGAAGGCCAAAGCCAATGTGACTCTTTCCGCAAAAATTAACAAAAACCCCAATAGTGTTGCTGCTAATACCTGTGCTGCTGTGAAAGCCCGTGGGGACCTGGAAGAGGCTGGTGGGCCAGGGGCCCACCCCCTCACACTTAAGGTGCGATGGGGGAAACCTTCACTCTAGGGATGCTGAATATCGCTGGACTCAAGGCCTCCCCATCCCGGGCTAGGAAACTGAGTTTTTTACAAAATAATTTACCCGTGGATATCCTGGCCATCCAGGAAACCCACTGTCCATGAGGTTCCGAGGATGCTTGGAAAACAATGCTCCTACCATCCCTATCCTTTTGGTCGAAGCACTGTGGGGTGCTAATTCAGAAAAACAATTTTTTCAAATTTACATCTTCAGAAACATTCCTAAATGACTGAGTGCTCGTTGTCACCTTCTCATGGGCCGATGTTGCACACACAATCATCAACATTTACGCCCCAAACGGTGCACAAGAGCGTCAGGAATTTTTCTCGTCGGTCAAAAACCCTCCCACTACCCCCCAATTCTTTCCTAATTGGTGACATGAACTGTTAGCTAACCTCACCAACGGACCGGTGGCCGCCCTCACCCCACGCCCCACAGGGTCACGTAGAACTACGCGTTCTAAAAGCAACCCTTGGGTTAATGGATGCGCTGCCATGACATGCCCCACTGCTCAAAAACATGATGCGTCCCCACGTCCACAACGGCCAATTAAGGTCCATGACCCGCATTGACCTTAGTCTAGCGCCAGCGAAATTTCAACCCCACATCTTCCACTTCAAAACAACAAAAATGGAATTCTCTGACCACCAACTGGTCTCAATAACATACCACTTACCCGTCACAGTTGCAAAGGCCCCACATTGGTGCAAAATCCGCCCCCCAGAGCTTGCGTCACCAGGATTTTCCACGTGGGTGGAAGAGGCAACTTTGGCAAAATTGTTTGTTGCACCATTTTGTGCGGACCCCATTTCCACATGGGCAACTTTCAAAGAAGACACCATCCGCCACTATTGCCATCTCTCATCCAGACGCTCACGAGCCACATTGGCGGTTATATCATGTGCGCTGGCAGAATTGGCCCACTTGGAGTCCAACATTCCAGCCTCAGGATATAGCCCTGCATGGGGCCAGAAGTGGGCGGAGGCAGTAGCCCACCTCAACGCACTTGAAAGGCAACACAAACATCGGGTTTGTGTCCAATACAGGGCCACACGCATCACTAAAGGCAACAAGTGCACTGCATACTTCTTCAAAAATTTTTTTGCACCATGCCAGAGCGTGGCCTGCACACAGGTGCAAAGATCACACAATTCTATTGTGGACACACTGGCTGAAGTGGCAATCGAAACGCAAAGATATTACTCCAAGTTATACTGAGCTGAACCAATTCAGCCAGCTGAAATGGTGGAATTTCTCGACAGAGCTCATATCCACACCATTTTCCAATACCCGGAAATAATGAATTTAATTACTCCGAACGAATTATGGACTACCATTCACGGTGCGCCAAACTGAAAATGCCTAGGCCCAGATGGCATTCCATATGAGTTCTACAAAAAATATTTTAAATATATATCCCCATTGCTGCTAGCCTCACTCAACCAAAGCCTGTTGGAAACGCGCCTCCTACCAGGAGGACATGAGGCTTTTACAGTCACACTCTTCAAGAAAGGGGATAGGCTAGACTTAGCCAACTGGCGCCCCATTTCTCTAACAAACACAGACACCAAAATTTTAACAAAAAACATGGCTAACCATTTAGGGACTGTAGCATCTGCCACCATCTCTCCAGAACAATTTGGTTTCATCCCCAGAAGGTTGATTTGGGATATCGTGCACTCTGTGGCTAATGTGTGTCAGTCCACAGCCTCTGGGGCACTTGTATTCTTGGACCAACAAAAGGCCTATGATAGAGTAAACTGGGAATACCTTAGGCCTGCCTCCAACAATTCCGCCTACCTCCCCGCTTCATTAACTGGGTGATGCTGCTCATGGAATCTGCAACAATGGCTGTGCGCTGCCCAGGTTTCCTAACGGAAGTAGTCCATCCTCAAAGGGGCCTGCGACAAGGGGACCCCCTGAGCCCACTCTTATACAACTTCAGCCTTGACCCACTACTGCGAAATGTGAATGCCCAACTCACTGGGGTCCATGTGCCAGGCCAAACCCCAGTCAAGATAAGCATTTGTAGATGATTGCGTGGTGGGGGTGTCTAATAGCAAAGATGCACGCACGCTTGAAGCCCTCATCCAGGAATATTCTCAGGTAAGCAACGCGGCACTGAACGCCTCCAAAACCGAAATCATCCTCCTTGGTCAGTTTCAGAACTGCTGGGCCCCAGCAAGTAGTTCCCAACCCAGCCCAGCTGCTCGCCCAAGTCCACGCCTTACTAACTCAAACACACCGCTCCACTGGTGCTCCCCTTTGTGCCGCGACCTACCATAGGACTGGTACGCCATCTGGGCGTGTGGTTGTAGGCAGGAGGATACGCGTCAGCAGTAATGGAGGGCCATATACTGGACAACGTGACGAAGCGAATCGCCTCTCTCAGAGCCTACCCTACTACCCTCACTGGCAGGGTTGTTCTTGCCAACTCTATGCTCCTATCCAAAGTCTGGTTTGGAGCCCACGCCATCCCCTTCTCCCCAAGCTTCTTAAAATCCCTGTATGCTTTGCTACAAGGTTGGCTTTGGTCAGGCCGCCCTCCACCAGTACGGCTAGAGGTCATTTTTGGCCCTCATCATCATGGTGGCATGGGCCTACTTGACTTCAAAGCCCATGCCGCCAAGATCCTAGGCACCTGGATTACAGCCGTCACTGCTCCTACACTCCCATCCCAACACTGGTCCCGCGTGGCCCACTCCAACTTCTCCTGAGCCTTGGGCCTCAACAATCCATCAAACCCCCACTCCCTGATGAAATACCTCGCATCACACACATCAGCCACGGGTCCTCACGGGACCAAAACCCACTACAAATGAATCCTACTCTCCATGCGAAGCGCAGAGTGGAGAATTCGTATTAGTGGACATACAACCCAAAGAGGCCGCCCCTCTCCTCAGTTCACACAAGAGGTACAGGGGCTACCCATCCATGATGGCGTGATCCCCATTCGACCCCAAGTCCTATCCAGGGTGGACTACCTGGACATGATGGACATCCCTTATTCCACTGAGACCCAAAAGACTATCTGGAAATACGCACACCATCCTCTGTTGCAGCCTCAAGTCCGCTCCCATGTGTGTGGCGCTGCCTGAGGCGGGTGTATCATACAGCTGAGCGCTCTAATGCTTTACACTCATCCTGTGTCGTGTGTGGCCAGTATGGAACGCTGTTTCACCGCCTGGAGAAGTGCCCCACCTCTAAAATAATATGGCGCGAAGTCCAACGTCTGCTAGGCCAGGATCAAACACATCCCTTCAGTCTGTCAAGAGATATGTTTGCTTCATCAATGGCCTCCCCCTCCCACCCTCCCTTTGTGCTCTGGTGGTTGCAATCGCCACGTGGACTATCCACACGATTGTCTTGGATGCCATCGCCAGATCCATCCCCACCCTCCCTGAAGCTGTCCACAGATTCCAGTCTCATTAGGTGGATCACTTTCAAGCGTGGATGTTTGGATATCTCCCACCACGTCGCCGGCAGCTGGTCTCCTCCTGGTTCCCAGTCTGGTTCATCAAATCAGACCTTTTCCTCCACACATGCTCAATAGTGGCTACGCCCCCTACACACGTTCCCTCCCAGTTCCCATAAGTGGCGTTCCCGCTGGCAACAAGAGATAGCATCGCTTCTCTGGGGTGCCTCACCTGATAACTAAGTTTTGTCTCGTCTGAGTCATATTCAGAAGTTTCCATCCCATGGTTGGCCTTCCCCGCAATAAATTTAAATTTAAATTTAAACATATAATAATTTATATGTTATTTTATAAACAGAACTGTAATGGACCGGTTTCTTCCAGTAGTGGACAAAAGTGGTAGGTAAAACCAACCAATTGATAGTCCACAACCCTGAAAGCACCCCAGAGAAGGCTCTAAATGTCCGCATACTACTATGTTGGGGTTGAATAATTCCTTGTAGAAGATTATAAGAGGATAATCAATATTAACAAAGCTCCCTGACCCCAAAAGAGAGACAGGAAGGATTCCACCAAGTGACCAAGTTCAGCTTCTTGGCTCAGAGAGAATATTTTTTTCATAGTGTAATTTGATTAAGTAAAATAAATAATTGAATGTTTATTCAAAGATAGATTTTATTGAGCCAAAACTGCTGAAATACACAGAATTGAGAGATGAAATCCGCTTAATTTTTATTTATATTAGTCATATTTATATTCTAAACTTGACCTTCTAGTACTAAGAAAATATTCTAAACTTGTTTGTTTGATGATTATTTATGCTGCAATTATGAAAATAAATGATTTAAGAAATATGTAGTAAGTTTCTTATTATGTTTAAGGAATTCATATATGTTATAGTTGGTAATCACGCCTAAATAATTTAAGTTGTAGGAGTTTGGTGCAAAAAGGCTAAATTTAGGGCCTATTTTACAGGCTCAAACGTCAGGTTGCATTAGGAGTAAATTTTGAGAAGGAAAATTGATTAATTTTGACTTCCTCAAATATCTCTTTTCTAGGCAATTCCTCCATTTTGGAACCACTATAATAAGGGGTGCCTCTTGATTCTAACTGCTGTTGTGGTTCAGCAAGTATGGATTGTGATTTAAATAAATAAACTTAATGGGCGAATTTAAAACCTGTTGATCCCTTGAAGTCATATAGTAGCCTTCATTTGATAAACTTGTGGCCAATTCTGATTTTTTTCCATTTTAAGATTATTAATATTTTTGTTTTTGTTAGTACTATCTCTAAAAAAGATAATATGATGGGTAAGAATGTCCTGTATCGTCACAAGAACTACCAAAATTACCTAAACTTGGCACAAATAATACTAGTATTGGTAACTACTTTAAGATGTTTTTTTCATTTTTCCTAATAGTATGAAAGATAAATAAAAGTCATATATAGAATGTATCAATGATTTATAAATTATAGTGGTAATCTTTATATTATTTTAAATGATTGGTTTGTTAATATCTGGTCAATTTGATAGGCTTAATAACCTTGAGTAAGCAGATGAAAATTTAATCAATTTATCAACCTCATTGGTTTTGGTAAGCAGTTGGTGGTATTTAATTAATTCAATAGGCTTATTGGTTTCTGTATACAGTTAGTGATTGGTTATGCAATAAATATTTAGTTTTGGTTGAGTGGTTAAAATTTTTTAGATGTTTTGACAGATTAGTGAGTTTAATATGCGTTTGGTGTTTACTTAGTAAATGATAGGTCTAATTGAAGTAACTTATTGTTGTCCATCTACCAATATACTAGACTTGCAATTGAACATCATTGACTCTATAAACCTTAATATAAATAATTATACAAGGTTACTTTGAAGCTATTACTTTGCCAATGCCAGAATTAAGTTTATATGGCAATAAAATAGTCTCGCCTTGAAATACATCGCTTCTGATACATCTTAATACATAATAGATTACTGGTTAGATACTGGACCAATCCTTACAAAGCTAGAGTGGGATTATGTGGGATCATCATCTTTTTTAAAAAATCATTCAAATTGGTCTAATAGCTTCAGAGATATTCATGAACAAACATATATAACATACATACATTTGGGTCAAATTGAGATCCTCCTCCTTTTTTGAGGTTAATTAAAAATTTATGTATGTATGTGCATGTATGTATGATTCCATCAATCTGATTGGTTTAACTTATTTGGCCAAGTGCTGAGGATCATTGCATGTTATAATTCATAAAATTACTCAGCAATTGATTAAATATTCTTTCTCTATTAAGTTTGATAGGCTCATTTTATTTTGCTGAGGGATTGAGAACTGTTGAATAAATTGAATAATTCACTAGATTTCTTACCCAAAACTAAATTAAAACAGCTTAATGATGATGATTAATCATAATGTTAAGTTAAAATTGCAGTTTTAATCTTCAGCTCAATCTTTTATATCATCTAATTTATTTAATTTATTCCACTCAAGTTATACATCTAACTCATTTTATTTCTTTCTTTTAATTAATTTATTTTTATTAAATAAGCTTTCAGAATAAGATTTATTATAAATTAATTTTTTACATGTATAAGTGATAAAAATATACTTTTTACTCTTATTAAACTATTTTATTTAACTGAGGCAAGCTGAACAGATACATATAACACTGAAACACTATTATTAAACTAAGTTAAATTAAACTAAGTACCTCTATTGCTATTGCTATAACTAAACTAGTTCATAAGTCTGAATCTCATCTACCCATATATAAAAATGAATGTTTCTTAGTTTGTTTCTTTGTTTGTAACATATGTTTATCTATGACATTCATCCAATTGTGATATAACTTTTTGAGATATTGTGCGCACAACTGCAAAGATTTTTGAATTAACAGAACCAATTCTCATAGTAGTAAAATAGAAAAAAATATATGTAAAAAAGTGAAAATATTATGTTTTGATGGGAATTGGTATATTGTTACTGCTGAGAATTTCATTTATCCAACTAAGTCTTTAGTTTAAATAGTTTTGCTAAGAGGATGGAGGTTTTAAGTTGATTAAAAAGCAAGATATGTTAGTAAGAAGTGAGTGATTAGTTGATTTTCTAAGTAATTGGTGTTGGTAAAGTGTTGGTGGTTTTTGGTTGTTTTGATAACTTTGGTTTGGTTTTAACAAGCAGTTTAGATTGGTTGATTTGGTTAATAGTTTTAACTAATTTATTGGTGGTTTATAAATGATAAAAATATAAATTACTCAAATTAGATCATTTGTTTAATAAACCTGAGCAATGCTGGGTAATACCACAACCTATCTATAATATATATAATATAAAAAAGTATGTGTATGTATATATGATCCCATCAAATTTTATTGGCCAGCGGTTATGCTTAAGCAATGTGTTAAAGTGATAAAACAGTTTTGATTGGTTAAACTAAGGCCATTATCAGAAAGTGCATTGAAGGATAAGTATTTACAATGTTATATAAAGAATATTTCAAATTTCAAAAAGACTCAATTTCATTTGCTATATATAGAATTGTAGAAAATATATACCTATATATTTTATTTTGTACATATATAGATAGATTAATCAAGAATAATATTGTAAGCAATAGTTAAAACTAAAAATAAAATGATGAGCCAGCTGTCATAGGAAACTGAGTGCAGGAGGTTACAAGTGGTAAGGCGTCAGGCAAAAGGTGCCCAAATAAAGAAAAATTGCCAAGCAGGAGGAAGCAACTTCCTAGGTTACCTCTTTTTGTTACCATATAAATTTTTGTAGCAGAAAGATGGACAGACTAAAGCAAACTATCAGGGAGAAGAGTACCTGAGAGTTGAAGGAGTATGTGAATGTACTGTATTGAAATTTTGCATAATATGATGTGGCTGTCTCACAGAATAGGTCATGGCGTGGGCTCAGTTTTGTTCACAAAGGGAGGGTCAAACCATAGCTTGAAGCAGAGTCTTGCCATAATGGTAGGGCTTGACAAGGGTCTTTTAATAGAAAGTTGATCTTAAAAGTGGGAGAAAACTTAAACAAGTTGCGCTAAAAATTTATTAAATTTATCTTGATATCTGATAAAATTAAGAGCATTCCTCAGTTTAAGCAATGCTATTGTCAAAATCCTGGTGTTACCTAAGGCTTTCTGGTGCTATTCGCACAGGATTTGACAATTTAAAAGAAGCAGGAGTAAGAAACTCATAACTGCTGTTTAATAAAATAGAGATTTTTAATAACCACTTTTAATAAACTAGAGAATTTAACTATAAAAAAGAAGATTTCTAGTTATTTTATCAGTTGCAGCAAAGGGTAAAAAGAACCCTATTACTATGTCACTGCTTATTATATAAATGATTCAAGGTTTGAAGTGAGATGGCTGAGAAATTCAGTATAAGCTGCGAGTATCTGAATTAGAAAAATATGAGGTTTTGACATATTGGATCTTTCAAAACTTGCTTTGCTTAAATGGAATGGCTGCGGAAGGGTCAATAGTAGGTAAGACCAGTCCATTATGTAAGGATTTTATATATCTGAACCAATCACCGTGGGGAAAAAGTTTATACCTGGTGGGACCCCCTCCAAGGCTATATAAGAGCGTGGTCCCTGCTTAGGTGGTTTAATTAAATGGTTAATGGGGTGGGGAGGAAACTTGGATGGACTCCCCTAATTCTGCTGCTTGATTGGGGAAATCCAACTACCTAAACTTGTGCTATTTAGCTCCAAATAATTAATGAAAGTATTGTCCCAATTCAAGAGGTTTCACCAAGAATTAGCAAGGTATTTTAGCTGATTTTTCCTTATTATTAACTGATGCACTCTTATTACAAAATCAGACCTGTAATTTTCCACCAATATCCCCTTCAGGAGTGTTAGGGGAAGAGTAAGGGCGCAAGAACTGGCCATGGACACGGTTAATAATAACTCCAGTAGCCAGGGATTTGATAGAGTACTCATCACCTCTCTTATAAGTGATGACAAAAGGGCCTTTCCAGATAGACCCAAGCCTCTCACTTCTGGGAGTGATACAATAATGATAGTATTGCACCAAGTCTGAAACTTGGAAAGTAGGTAGAGGGGGCCAAAGCTCTTTAATGGCTTGACCCTCTTTTGTAACAGTCCTTTCCAAGTTGGTCATCTACTCTGATTGCAACTGGACAATGCTCTGGGCCAACTTCTTCATAGCTTGCTCAGGATCAGTCTTATTGGAGAAAATATCTTTGGCTATAAATGCTGGCACCCTGGGTTCTCAACCATACAACACTTGGAAAAATGACATTTTAAGGATCTAGTGATAGCTGATACTGTAGGCCATGAGGGCACTGGGTGTGTAAAGATCCCAGTGAAGAGGGTCGGAAGTGGCTTTTTTTGTAAAATAGAGACCAGGGTCCCATTGGTTGAGGGGTTATAGGGGTCAATAAAAGCTTTTGCGTTCCCGTGGAGGTATTGAGGATCTTCACCACTCTGGAGGTAAAATTTTTCCCATTTTCACAGAGCAGGACCTGGGGACAACCATGGCAAGCATATATATATTGATGAAGGAAAGTGGCCGTGGTTTTGGCAGTTTGCGCAGGAAGAGCTACATCCTTAACCCACTTGGTAAAGTGGTCTATTATTACTAAGATGTACCAGTTTTCCCCAAAAGTCTGGAGTAGAGGGCCTACCACATATAGACTTATGGTGTGAAAGGGTTGTTGAGGTGTAGTGGGTTGGTACTGATACCTGGTCTTGTAGCTGGATTGCTTCCTGCAGGTCATACAGGTATCCAGAATTCAGATATTGTCTCCATGATTCCTTCCCAGTAGTATTGCTCTTTAAACAAAGCATAGGTTTTTGTACTCAGCTATACCTAACATGGTATAGGACTCTAAAATCACGGGTACTTGCTTTGATGGTCGAAGACAGGGCTATCAATTCACCACTACTTTATTATACAGATTCTCGATTTCCACCTTGGTGTTGTGGGAGTGCCGAGCTAGCATCTTCTGTACAGGTTCATCCTCATCATCCCACGCATCAGGCGTCATTAAAAGTTCACGTAACCTTTCAGCTTCACTATTGTCTAAGTGAAGGACAAGCAACCACATTAACCCATCAACATTCATATGGTGTGTTCCCTCCCAGTGCTCAATGGTCATGTCATAGTGCTGGAGCTTCAGAGCCCAGTGTGCCAACCGTCCAGTAGGATCTTTCATATTTTGCAATTACTTCAAGGAGGCGTGGCCAGTGAATACTTTAAGTGAAGTCCCATATAGGAAAGGCCAATAGTACTTTACGTCCATCAAGACAGCTAGGCACTCCTTTTCAGTGACGCTGTAATTTTGTTCTGCTTTGGAGAGCATTTTGCTGAAGTAAGACATGGTATGATAGACCTCATTTTCATTCAACTGAGCCAAGATGACTCCAACTGCATAATCAGATGCATTTATGAACAACATAAAGACCTTACCATAGTCAGGGTGGCGGAGGATTGGCCTTTGTTACAGAAACTTCTTTAGGGTCTCAAATGCGGCTTTTTGTTCAGCAGCCCAATGAAAAGGAGTGTTCTTAGCAAAGAGACGTATGAGGAGCTCACTGAGATGGGCGAATTTGGGGATGAACTGATAGTAATACCCCATCATGCCCAAAAATACCTGTATGTTGGGAAGGGTTTTAAGCGCAGGCATTTTAGATATTGCTTCCACCTTGTCTTGAAGGGGTTGTATTCTATCTTAGAAATAGCGTGCCCTAGAAAATCCAACTTCTTCTAAAAAGGTACATATGGAGGGCTTCAGCTTGATTTTGGATGCCAGCAACCATTGAAACACTTCCTTTAGGTGTGTGAGGTGTTTGTTGAAGGTTTTGGAGAAAACTGTGATGTCTGTTAGATTTTGATGGTTGACTCAAAAATAAAACCTTTGAGAAAACCATCAATGCTGATAGATTACTTCCATTGATGGATCCTTTGATCCTTCCCGATTCATCTGCATAATCTGATAAATCAGATTCACCTCATAACTGCTCTGATTGCGTCTGAGATACCCGATTATCATAGCTAATAATAGCTATGATATAATCATGTTATGGCTGATTATGGGAACCACTTGGGTGAACCAAATGAATCTACAACACAAACTTAATTGCATTTATAAATTTAATGCAAATATGATTTATGAATATTAATTTTTATGTATTTCAATCACCATAGTTGGCACAATAGTACTTACATATGGACTTCCCAATTAGGGAGTACCAATTACTATTGAGAGGGTTGCCGACGTCCTGATTAAGGGTGTGTCATTATTTGAATACATATATTATTTTCCATCAATTGTTGTATCTCATCAGCTTTATGATGAAATGATCGTACTTGCACATGGATGGCCCAAATAGGGAGTACCTAGTACTATTGAGAGGCCTGCCAACATCCCAATTAGGGGTGCATCATTATTCAAGTTCTATATATTCTTTTTCCCCACTTATTGTATTTCATCAGCTGTATGACAAAATGTAATCGGGCTGAATGAAAGGCAAATATACACCGCTGAGGTGCTAATATATTCCTAAAATCTTTCCAATTATGAGAGTAGTAGTGCCTTCAATCAGGCTGAAATGATTGTAATTAAGTTAATTCAAGGGCTAAATTAACTTGGGGATATTTTAATAACCACTACCATAATCCATAGCGGATAGCGTGGTTTTAATTAACTCATCTAATAGATGAGTATGGCTAGGAGATATCCTAGAGGTATAAAATACCGGCGCCTGGCCTTAAGATAAAATCATCATCTTTTCATATCCTCATATTTTCGCCTTATATCTTCTTATCTTAATTTGATCTTCATATTAAGAGTGTAGACAAGCATTCAGGGAGCTTGTCTAATTACCTGTGTCTGGAGAGTTCCAGATTAGAGAGGGAAAATACCCTAGAAGAAACAAAGAGAGTCATATATTGTTGTTTAGCTTTGTGAGCCTCTTTCTGGTTAGGAATTACCGTAAGACACATAGCATATTTGAGGATTTATCAGCCAAAACTCTTCCTGATTAGCGAAACAGGAATACATTTAATAAGCGAGCTTATCCTCAAAAAACTCACAATGTCATCAAGGTAGACAATCACAAAGATCATCCTGAAATCCCGGAGAATATGATCCATAACCTACTAAAAAGTGGCAGGCGCATTGCATAACCCTGAGGTAACTGAGTGGGTTGAAAAAGGCCCTCGCTACAGATAAGGGCGCACTTCTCCTTATCCTGTGGAGAAAGGTCCATCTGCCAATACCCGCTAGCCAGTGCATGGCGGAGAAGAGTTTAGACTCAGAGAGTTGGGCCAGAGCGTCATCAATGCAGGGGTAGGGTAGCTGTCCTTCTTGGTGAGGTTGCAAGCTTAGAGTAGTCCATAACAACCTGATAACATCCATTTTTCTTTATTATAAGTAGAAGAGGGGATGACCAAGGGCTTTAGGGAAGGCACCAATGACCCAGCGTCCAGCAAATGTTTGAGCTCCGTCCACATCTGTAGATCCTCAACTCTTGATTTGTGGTAGGACTTGGATTGAATGAGATGAGCATCTTAAATGTCAATAGTGTGAGTCAACCCTTCATGTGCTCATAATCAGTATCAGATTTAGAGAAGATATTGTTATAGGTTTTCAGTAGGGTGTGGACTTTTTGAGCTCCACTGGTGTTAGATCCTAAGAGATATGGACAGTAGGCGAAGTACATAAGTATTTATAAGCAGGTAAGCCCATACCCGCCATAGACCCAATACAGTGAACTAGCTTGATGTCTTCAATGGGTATCAGCAGGCCTCTTCCAATCACCTTAGCTTTTTTATGACCAGGTCCTTTGTGGTGAGATTCCCTAGCAGGAGATTAATAGGTTGCTGGTAGGCTGGGTCCAATATGCCTGGCAATACTCTGGGCTCTAAGGGACTAAAACCCTCAATGCTGATTAAATGCAATAAGCAGTTGTGGGGGATTTTAGGGTAATTTTCGTGTCAACTACCGTTGTTCAACAGTTTTGATGACTACTTGTAAATCTTAAGCTTGGTTAGTTACTCGCTTCTGGCCCTAGATTTCAACTGCACAGATTCGTGGATCCTTACGTTGATTAACTGATTGAAATTGAGTAACCGGGGCAATAACAGTATGAAGACTATTGTTAGAGTTGAATCCCCAAAAGCCACGTTGAGTGAAAAGTCCAACGCTAAATTGGTGCTTCTTCATCTTGAAGATATTCTGGTACTGGTAGGGAACACTTTCCCTATTCTCTTAACGCAGAGCCAAGTGGAGACTTGATAGTAACAGCTTAGGGATATATGATCCTTGCACTCTTCTCTTAAGAGTAATATTAAAACAACCAAAGTTAAAACAACTTAGTTAATTTAAGTTTTTTTTGCTTTTATTAGAGAATAATTTGGGGGTTTTTGTAGTTAGAATTGGCACAAAACTTTTCAGCTGTCTGCTGGGAATTTTGTGCTCCTATACTGATTTGACCCTCAGTGTTAGGCACCAAAGCTCGTCAGGTACCTTTGCCTTGGGTTTCTTAGGCAGCATAATCCTTGGGTGTTCAGCTGACCAAACAATTGGTATAAGGACTTGAAACCAATTGTTTTGGCAGATGACAATTCTACTCTTCCTCTGGCGTTTGAACAATTTGGTAGTTTCTGATGACTCCAATACATTCCACTATGAACAATTCCCTACAATTTGACTATTGGGTGTTGAGATTTTTGCCATATTCCCAGCCTGCTAGATTACCAGGTGTCTCTAGGGGAAATTCTTTAAGGCAAAGTGAATCAGAAATTGATTGGGCTGAGTTTTGGAGGAACTACATTTGGGTATTTTGGGATACTTACCTGTTCATATCTTTCAGGGATCTATCTGGATGAATACTTAAGATCTCATTGGGTGGAGTGGCTGACGAAATAGGGGCATCTGATAGTGATTAACTATCAGGTGTACCAATTGGGATTGGTCAGGTTTCATCACCAACTAATTGGGAATGAATAGTGAATTGCAAGGTGAGTGATGCCGCCTGCAACTAGTAAATCGATTGGTTGGTGAAGTGACCTGCCATAATGGATAAAAAGTCCCATTACCTAAGCAGGTCGCTAGCTAATTATGGTTGGATCACTTAGATCAAGAGGAAAACGTTAGGGACACGTTTTCTGACTCTTTCCGTTTGAGGTCTCAAGGATGTCCAACGATGTAACCTAGCCAGAGTGGGGGAGACCATTGCTGCCAAGACGAGGAAGGGTAGTTCAATGGCAATGGCTGCCATTTCATCAAAGAGGTGTCAACTGAGGGTTAGATGGCCGAATCCCCTACTATATAATTCCATAGATTTTACTATAATAGAAAACATTAAAACATTATTTACAAAAACATTATTACTATAATCAATTTGGTGTATAGTTAGACTATCATCATCCATTTTGAAGTTCCATCTTAAGGATATTATTGCAGAAGGCAATAATTGGAAGACTCTCAGAAAGAAGAGTAGAGAGCTGAGCGGGGATCTAGAGATGAAGGGAACCACAATCAGGGATAGATGGCAACTGTGTGTTGGGCCAAAAAAGGCTGTCATCAGGAGATCTTGACGAAGATTGGGTGGACAGTAATATAGGGAACGAATCCCTATGAGTATGACTTAAGAGTATTTAATTGGAAGTACTGGCAAAAGCGTTGGGCCTAGTAATAGTTCAAACTCAACTAAAGATAATAGTCTCCATGCTATTATTGGATAATACATTATATACAATTCAAAGTGCATGAGGAAATTTAACCTGTGTAGAAAAAAGATTACTAGGGTTGTTTGCCAATAAGAACAAACTAGTAAATTTTTACAAGGTTTATTTCCATATTGAATTATTGTTTGATTTTGTTAGGGATGATGCCTGGCGAAATTCTCATTTGTCAGCAGCCTCAAATATCATCAGGGATGATGCCCAATGATAATTTCAGTAATTGGCGGCCTCAAATATCATCAGGGATGATGCCTGACAATAATCCCATCAATCAGCTGCTGTTGCTGATCCTATATAATTATAAATTAATCATCAAATCTATTAATCGGTTAAAAGGTTGGATTATGTGGTCATCTAAAATTCTGACACTACTTCTTCAGAAGCATAAAAAGGAATACCCTCTAGGGTGTCCACTGATCCAAGCAGCCTTTTTGTATTCTGCCAAGCTATCATGCAATGTAATGGGAAGGTGGTGGAAGGATAATCAACTAGTGCAATTATATTTTTTATTAAGCTCTTCATTATTCAGGATTAGAGAAACCTTGTAGTTAAAGGGAGGGATAGCCCTTCTTCAAGTTAATAACCCCTTCAAATTTGAGCATGAACTGGGTACTAATGAGTAAATTTTAGGAATTGTTACCCAAGGCCACCATTGAGGATGACAAAATGAGCTTCCCAAAATGAATTGGCTGAGAAGAGTAGGCTCCAATGGTGCAAGTGTTGTTTGGACTTGCAGTTCCAAACTCTTGTTTATGGTTGAAAACAGGGGCCAACTTAATTTTTTCATAAGTTTAGATGACACAACGTCCACAGGGGACCCAGTGTTGAGGATAGCCCTAACCTGCACTCCATTAACAACGACCTCCACTTTAGTTAAAGTTACACCCAAGTTAGAGGAAAGAGCAAGAACCTCCTTTGATGGAGAGTAGAGGCAAGTCATTTGGCAGTTTCAAGTATGTTTCTTGGATAGTAGCAGGATTTGGACACACTGGGTGAATTGGATATTGTGGAAATGAGCTAGTCAGCGTCACTGGCAGTGTCAATAATCTCAAGACCCCTCAACACTTGTAGATAAGTTTTATAGAGAACCTATGCATATCCACTCTCTCCAGGTTCAATTGGTCAGGTACCTCCACTTCACCTGGGGCTCCTAAAAACAATGACCCATATCTTTAAAACAACCTTCATATTCGTCATGAGAGGAATTATCAATGCATGTCAAATATACCATCAATTGTGAGGGTAGTTCAGGGCTTTCTTTGTTGCAAGTGAGACCCTGGGGCCGCTCATCTACCCTATTACCTTTTGGAGGAGATGCTGTAGGTGTTGTAGCGTTATTTAGCCTTTGACGTAGGGGATTTGGAATGCCCCTGAGCTACCAGTTTTGGACTAGAGATGGCAGAAAGGCGGGTGAAGGAGATAGATTTAGCGTATTGAAGGATGGTATAAGGGAATTACTTGGGAAGGCCACTTTAGAGAAAAAGATGGACAAGGCAAAGGGACGACTGCCTATACCAACTGGTTTTTTGATCTGAAGATGAAATGGCGAAATTCCTCATCACGGACATTATCCTCTGGCTATCTTCACAGTATGGAGAAGCGTTTTGTGATGGCAACTCCTCAGAAGCAGGTTTCCAGAGGGAAACATCCGTAAAGGAGGCTAAAGTGGTCAGAGTAAATGCTTGCTTCAGAGGTTCTTGTGTAAGGTCAAAGTCATAGATATCAGCCACCGCTTCAAGGATTCCTTGATATCTCATATACTTTTGAAAGAGCGCTTTACAGAAGGGAGATGCATCACCAAGGAGGGATGGGACGACAAGCCAGCCAAGATAGCCGCAATAGCATCGTCTAGGGGTAGCATTTTTGCAAGCATTAAAGGTTGATCTTTCTTGTAAAAGCACAAAAGAGGCAATTGATTCTCCCTGTTGCAGGCTAAGGCACATAAAAGCCTGTTTTTGTCTTTTTAAACTTTGTAGGGAGCCAAATTCCTCAGTAGTGCTTGATTAACCTCCGCCAAGGTGCTGAGGGTGGCCATGTGAGAAACCAAAATATCTTGAGCCCCACGACTTAAGCAGGGAAGGAGGTACTTAATTTAGGATGGTCATTTGCTCATCCATAGCAACTTCATAGTTAAAGAGGAAAGGGGCAACACTTCCCTCACCTGAGGTAAACTTGTCTCTAAACGGGGGTTTATGGATACCAGGGGAGGTCTCATAAGGGCCATAAAAAGAGTGCTGCTCAAGACGTTTGAGGTGAGACAAAGTACTGGCTAGCTAGAGTTATAGAGTAGATAGATGGGGGTTTATTTCCAAGGGGAGGTCGTGAAGGTTACTGACCTACTAATTTCCATGTTTTTTTAGCTTTAATTGTGGTGTACAGGTGCCCCTGTAAAGGATGGTTATCCTGGAAGGTAAAACTGCTTCTACCCTAGTGCAGGTTTTGAGTTTAAAACCTGTACTAACTAGAAAAATTCTTGGTGTGGTATATATGTCCTGAGGTTGACCCACCTCGAATATTTTACAAGTATCCCTGTAGTGAACACCACTTGTCAACCTCCTGGTGTTATCTATAGCTCGCTGGTGCTATTTTCACAGGACTTGGCAATTTAAAAGAAGCAGGAGTAGTGAAACTCATAACTGCTGTTTAGAAAAATTGAGATTTTTAGTAACCACTTATATTAAATTAGAAAGTTTAAACTAAAAAAAGATTTAAAGTTATTTTATTAATTGCAGCAAAGGGTAAAAGAACCCTATTATAATGTCACTGCTTAGTATATAAACTTTCTGAGGTTTAATGTGAGACTGCCAAGAAATTTCAATATAAGCTGCAAGTATTTGAATAAAAAATATGATGCTTTGGCCTGTTGAATCTTTTGAAACTTAAATTGCTTCAATGGAATGGCTGTAGAAGGGTCAATAGTATGTAAGATCAGTACGTTAGGAAAGAATTTTATGTATTTTAACCAATCACAGCGGGAAAAAATTTATACCTGGTGGGACCCCCTCCAAGGCTATAAAGGGGATGGTCCTCACATAGGTGGTTTAACTAAATGGTTAATGGGATGTGGAGGAACCTTGGATTGACTCCCCTAATTCTGCCGCATGGTTGGGGCAATCTGACTACCTAAATTATTGCTATTTGCCAAGAATCGTTAATGAAAGTATCGCCCCAATTCAAGGGGTTCCACTGAGAATTGGCAAGGGTCTTTTGGCCAATTTCATCCTTATTATGAATTGATGCGCTCTTATTACATAATAAGCCCAATAAAAGTATGATAAATATATAGAGGAGTTTTGTGATGGTTTAAAAATGATTAATGAAGCCTGACCCATGCAAAAAGTTTTTGCCTCTTAGAAAAATCAAAATTTTGCAAATTCGTCAAATAACATAACTTCATATCAGTTTTTCCCGATTTTTGAGTCAATTTTCTTCAGATTTTCTCCTATATGGTGCTATTTCCCTCAGCCCTGACTGGCAAAGCCAGAAAACATTACAGCCAGTAAACTTAGAGAAAAATCATTGGTGTCCCTCAAGGGTTTTGGCCTTGACTCCAAGGGCTTCTTGTGCTTGGCTTTTGTAGAGCGTTCTACCCCAGGTAAAATGTCACTAACTGTGACATCACCCTTACTCTTATATGGTGTTCTACACTTCTTGTGATTCGTTGGCCAAGGCAAAGTTCTTGTTATGGATTGGCAGCTTCATGGCGGCCAAAGATCCTTGAGTAGCGGGGCCTACAGCATCAGTGAACCTAGCATGGAAGTCAAAGCTTAGATCCTAAGCGTTAAAGCAGTATCATGGGATACCCAGTTGTTCTCGGTTTCGTCATAGCCTTTCTAGGACACCAAATACTGGAGGCAACTTTGGGATAGGAGGGAGTCAAGTCATCATTGATCTCATATTGAGTTCACCATCTACTATTACAGGTTCAGGGTGGGACGGCATGAGACCCTCAAAGGAGGTCAAGAGGCACTCATGAAGGGTGCTGAACACTTTGATGGACAGGGGTAGATCAACTTTGCAAGCTGATGAGCCGACCTTCCTGATGATCTTGAAGGGTCCAACATGCTTAGGGACTAACTTATGGCGGGGATGCTTCAAGTTGAGGTTCATGGCTCTCAAAATCTGAGGATCAATCACTTGTTTTTTATTATCCTGCACGTCTATTTGGGCTGAAGTATCGATAATTGATCCTCAATAGTGCTTGTAGTTTATGGTATTTGGAACGTTAAAAATCTCACTAGGCCTACTAAATTCGCCTCAACTCTTCTGGCCAATTTTGGGCGTAAATTTTCCCTTTGTGTTCAGGAACTTCTTCTGAGGCAGGTGGATATACAAGCTGTGAATTAGGCGCATCCAGCTTGTTGACACTTTCTCCAAAGAAGGGATCAGTGAAAAAAACCAGGAAAGAGATAAAATAAATAAAACCTTTATTATAAGCTATTTATTAGATAATTATCATTGGGCCAGGCGCCGGTATTTATACCTCTAAGGCATCTCCTGGCCGCATTCCACCACAAAGTTTAACAAATACTTTACCACCTCAGTTTGGCCCTTGAACTGATATGACTGAAGCCTTTTTTTAGGGTTTATTAGTGACAAAATACTCTCAAAATCGCGAGGATTTCAGATACAAAAATTGCATTAAAAGCATGCAAAATTGTCCTAGGATCCTCTGGATTTCAGTATCGTCATACTGCTGACAAAGTACACCTTCTGTGAAATTTTGGCATCAATTGAAGTATATGACGCACCCCTAATTGGGATGTCAGCAGGCCTCATCTCAATAGCACTGTACACACACACACACACACACACACACACACACACACACACACACACACACACACACACACACACACACACACATAAACCTTTTGGGCGGTCTGTGCAAGTTCTATCATGTTGATTATGCGGATCAACATACAAATTTTGCCCTAAGGTGGTAAATTGATTATGTTTTTTGTTTGTCTGAAGTTCCTGGGATTTTCAGACGTTAACTTCAGGTAAGTCCCAAACAATTTTGTATACAAGTAATTTGATTGTGTTCCCAATAATAGGGACCAATTGCTGAGATTTGATGCATAGGAAACAGCCATAATATGTGAGCATATTTAGGCCAAACGCTCTGATAAAATCTTGATTAGGTTTTATGAAGGTATTTGGCCTAGATTGTCTGATTGTAATAGGCTTTGAGGTGAGAATATAGGTGTTAGCTCAAGCATTGAAAGGGTGATTGGCTAATCTAATGGTTGTCAAAGCTTTATTTTATAGTCAACCACCAGAATCTGAAATTTCCCCCTCTTGACTTGAACATAAGCCCTAAGATTCCTGATTAGCCTATGTTGGTCTGTTATTATTGTGGAGCCCTAATTCGACAAAAATTTCAAACTCATAAAATGAGTGAATTTATGTGGTAGGGAACAGATGCAGAAAAGCTATAGTTTGATGTTGCCTGATGGAGAAGGGCCAATTTTGCTTGTTTTCACATAAGATATGTATTTCTCCATGGCCCAGAATGATAATACCAGGGGCAATGTTTGGTTCAAATCAAGATTTAGACCATGGTTGATATACTTCACTGTAAATTCCTTCTGGGATATTAATTGTTATTCCTACTGTAATGATTACTTACTCTCTGGATGGTATAGTGATGGTCTGATTTGATTGAAGTGGAATGCCATTTGACTCATCAATTTTAGTGGATAGTGGTTTTATCTTTGACTGAGCTTTGGAATACTCAATCAGGACGACCCCATCTTTGTAGGCCAGATTTATGAATAAGCAGGGTTTACTTTTTCTCAACTGCCTTATAAAGATTATAGTAAAGTGGAATAGCCTGGTCCAGAACAGTGAGAGTATCGTCCTTATGATTGGTAACAACTCCATATATTCTTGAAAATCAGTCCCGTTTAAGATATCATAGTTTGTATTTGGCAACACTATGGCAGGTGCTGTTACTATAATAAATTCAGATCTGAGTGGTATGGTGCTGTATGCACCCAGCGATATGGTTGTATGTGCTCCAGCTGTTCCATATTCCTGACAGTGTGCAACATCAGGCGCAATTTTCAGTTTTTAACCAACTTTGTGCTGAATATATTGATAGGAGCACCACTATCAACAATGGGCCGAACTTTCACCTTGTTTACTGCTATGTCCACATAAGTACATTCAGAGTAGTTTTCAGAGGTAGTTATTGTATTAATGCTGCGATTGCTGCCCAATTCCAGGTGTGATTTCAGGCTTGAGCAAATATGGGAAGTTATCTGCTAAGGTCTTCATGGGAATGGCTACTTGAACGTTAGGATTAGGTAGATCAGTCGAACATCTGGGTTGGAGGTTTAACCCTGATCAATAATCTGCTTTGCGTAGGGTTCTGATACTTCAGCTTGGGCTTCTTTGGTAATTTTCAAGGTTTTAGTTGCTTTTGCTGTGGCCCGAGTAGTGACCATCATGAAATTGTTAGCCACAATATGGTGGAGGTTATCTTTAGCAACATCTTCAGCCCTAAAGAGCTCATCAGGGTCAAATGGAATGGTTTAAAATCGGTGGAGTTAGAGCATTCCGCCTTTACTCCACCTGCTCTTTTCCTGCCTCATTGTCACTGTTGGTTTCTAGAGAAAAATTGACTCCATACTTTTTGTTGGACCGTCTGAAGCATTGTCTAGCAAAATGCTCATGTTGACCGCAAATGTGGCAAGCAGTCCGCCCTGTTTGCTGTTTTTGCTTGAATTAATGGTTTTTATTTTGAAAATTTTCCCCTGGTTGGACATCATGTTGCTTTTTGGGCCAAAAAATCGAGATTTTTGCTGATCTTTGGCCCAATTAGGAGTATTAATACTATGGGAACAGCTTCTCTAGTAATTGATAAGCCCTTGGATTTCTCAAGCTTTCATTGAATGCAGGCAGCATAACATTGTGCAGTTCATGGAAGGGCATAATTGCGTGCTCCATTGCAATATTGGCGTCAAACTCATCTATTGCATTGCACCAACACAGAACTTGTGCCTCATGGAAGTCTCTATCCACAAAGTCCTTAATAGTCTCATTCTGTTTAAAATTGATATTAAGAAGCTCTCTTTTCGGGTTTCTAGTTTCTCAGGACCTCCAAACTGTTTTGTTATTGCAATTTTGGCATCCATATAGGACCAATCGTCGCCCAAATAGGGCATAATGAGGTCACAGCTATGGTCATTGAGTGAGTTAATCAGCGCCAATCCTTTCGCATGGTCTGATGCTCCTCTCATTGCTTTTTAAATAATTTTAAGAAAGATCGAATGTTTCCATCCTTACTGAACTTTGGTAAATTCATTGGTTTGAAGTCATCTCGCCCTATTTCAGACATAGGAGTTGTACTTCTTCTGGAACATCTTGATGTATCATTGCCCATAATTGGCCCCCTCTTTCCCATTGGGAGGTATCTGGAGTCAGGAATGATGCTAGGTCATTAGGCATAGAATGGATGTTTGAAATATCTGTTTCTGCATTGGTATCAACTTCTGATGATTTCATTTCATGGCATTTCTCTGAACTACTGGATTCTGACGCCTGAATTTGGCCCTTAATTACTTTTGCAGTTTGTTTTTTAGCCGGATAACACATAGCTTCTTCCTATTTCTTTTTTGTCAAAGTTGGGTGAGCACTAGCAGCCTTGCTTTTTGAGGGATTCAAATTCGTTTTTAAGGTTGTCATACTCCTCTTTAATAATGCTTGGTTGGTTGTTATGCTTTTTATATCTTTGTCCATACTATCTCCTCGGGAATTTGCAGTTGATAATTGCATTCTAAGTCCCCAATTTTCCTGAGTAATTTCAGTTTTCTGGCCTGCAATCTCGACACTACAGTCCAAAGTTTAGAAAATTCCTCTTTGATCTGGGAATCCTCTTCATCTATATTTGGGATGGACTTGCTGCAAGGTCCTCAAAGCTTGTTGATAGTAACCAGCTTAGCTCAAACATACCCTTCAAAGTCATCAACTTTTGAATTTAACTCCAAGTGATTTCTTTGTCTTAAAGTGGCATGTATGATAAGTCTTTCAATATAAGTTAATAGGTAATCTGAATGGCGATACAGTTTTTGAAAGCGGTAATTCATAGTTTGTACCCATTCTTGTGATAGCCCATGGTGGGTCAAAACTTCTGCAGATATCTTCAGGACTTCTTCGTTCAGAAGCTCCTCAAGTTTGTTTAATCTCCCATGAACTTCATTGGCAATTCCCATATTATCAACAATTGCCTTTTGGACTTCAGCAAAACTGGAATTTAGCTTGTCCAGTAGGGCATTTTTGGAAGATTGTTCCTCCCCTTTCATATGGTAGATTTCCAAGATTTCCAGATTTTGTCTAGCAATTATTCGCTGGGTATGCTTAATTGAGGATTGAACAAAGTTAACCAGGAATTCGTTAGATGCTTGACTATCTATGAGACGTCTGGCAAGAGATGCCATGGTTGCGTCGTGGTACTTCATATATATCCATCTTGAGTGCCTGATCCTTAAGATAGTAGAACAGGCCGAAGGAGTGATCAATTTGTAAAGTACCAATCCTAAAACCCTGATATAGGGTTTCCAGCATAGCTTTTACGCTTGAAGATGTAAGATCCATCGGGCTGGTTGTATCTGCATGAGCTCCCCCCACTGTGATAAGATCCAGGGAGTAGGAGGTACCCATCTCAGAGCCATAGCGGCTGGTTTTAAAAAAATCTGAGATCTCTTTGTCACTGGTTTACATCTCATTGTCGCTTTCTCATCCGGCTGATTCTTCCAGGAATTGGTCATTGGAATCCATTTTGCAGAATATAACCAGTTTTGAGTGAGCACCAGTTGTCAAAATCTGATGTTCACTCACTTGTTTTTATATACTATACATCTATTTGAGCTGAAGTTCTGATAATTGATCCTTGATAGTGCATATAGTTTACAGTATTTGGACCGTTCAAAAACTCACTAGTCCTACTAAATTTGCCTCAACTCTTCCAGCTGATTTTTGGCATAATTTTCCCTTCATGTTCAGGAACTTCTTCTGAGGCAGGTGGATATACAAGCTGTGGATTAGGTGCATCCAGCTTGTAGAAACTTTCTCCGAAGAAAGATTCAGTGAGAAAACCTGGAAAGAGATAAAATAAATCAAACTTTTATTATAAGCTATTTATTAGATAATGGTCATTAAGCCAGCCACCGGTATTTATACCTCTAGGGCATCTCCTGGCCGCATTCCACCACAAAGTTTTAACATATATTTTACCACCTCAGTTTGGCCCTTGAACTGATATGACTAAAGCCTTTTCTTAGTTTATTGGTGGCAAAATACTCTCAAAATTGCAAGGATTTCAGATACAAAGATTGCGATAATAGCATGCAAAATTGTCCCAGGATCCTCTGGATTTCATTTTCATCATACTGCTGACAAAATACACCTTCTGTGAAATTTTGGCATCAAATGAAGTAGATGCACCCCTAATTGGGATGTAAGCAGGCCTCTCCCTTGATAGCACTAGGTAAACTCCTTTTGGGCGATCTTTGCAAGTTCTATTGTGTCGATTATGCAGATTGACATACAAATTTCGCCTTAAGGTGGGAAATTAATTAAGTTTTTTTTTCGTATGAAGTCCATGGGATTTTCAGACTTTAACTTCAGGTCAGTCCCAAAGGATTTTATATATAAGTAAGTTGATTGTGTTCCCAATAATCAGGACCAATTGCTGAGGTTTGATGCATAGGAAATTGGCCATAATATGTGAGCATATTTGGGCCAAGCGCTCTGATAAAATCTTGATCAAATTGTCTGATTGCAATAGGCTTTGAGGTGAGAATATATATGTTATACAAGCATTGAAAAGTTAATCAGCCTGATCTATTGGTTGTCAAAGGTTTATTTTTGAGTCAAACACCAGAATCTGACAATGGCATTGACCACGACCAAGTCACCTTGCTTGTACTCAGGGCTTTCATGGCGCTTGTGGTCATTATATGCTTTGTAGATTCTCACAGCGTCAACAAGATGATCCTAACCCCCTTGTATATGTCTATGAGCTCTTTAGCATGCTTATTGGCGGCAACAACAATGGACTCAATCCATGGACTCGGTTTAGAGCTGGTATTGTACCCATAGTTTGCAAAATAGGGACATGTCTGTAGGGTATGGGTTAGGTTATTATAAGTGAATTGCTCCAGTGAATGTGAGAGGTGCAATTGCTCTTTCTGGCGTTGGAATAACTACGCAAGAATTTTTTCAAATATTGGTTAAACCTCTCTGTCTTTCCATTTTACTGATTGCGAAAGGCTGCGGCGTGGCAGGATAGGATTTTAATATGAACAGTAAGGCTTTACAGAACTGTACAGTGAATTGCAGGCCTTGACAGATAATAATTTTCTTGGGGAGGCCAAATAGGAAAAAATGTGGTTCAAAAAGAGGTGGGCTGTCTGGACGGATGTAATTGTGGTATTGCATGGGATGAAATGGGGCTATCTGCTAAAGAGGTCCTTTACAACCATTAATAAATCATAAACCTAGGATAAGGGAGTTCCATGATGAAATCAACGGATACCAAAGTCTAAGGGCCCTCCATGGCCTGTAGGGGGAGAGTCAGTACAGTGCTCTTCAGGAAGCTAGGTTTTAAACGGTTTCATGACAAGCAGGACTTTGTAGATTTGGTTACATCAGTGGTAATGCTTTTGCAATAGTTTGAGAAGAGGACCACCTTAAGCGTCTTGTCCATGCTGGGGTGGCCAGATGTTGGACGGTCATGAACTTCAAGAATCACCTCCTCTCTCAGGAGTCTAGGTGGTACCCAAAACTTGCCTTGATGGAGGATGACCCCATCTAGCAACTGGTAACCTTTGTCCAGGGGATCGCCATTTCTATGGCAGGCCTAATTGATCTTGACGTATTCAGCTGACAGGGGTTGAGACAGCATATGCGGGCAGGGGTGTCAGTCTTTCCTTCCAGAGGCTCCATCATGAGCAGAGCGGGGGTTGCAAAGTGGGCTTTCCTTAACCTGTTCTGTCTTAATCAAAACCTGAGTACCTTGGGAGTCAACTAGTGATGGATTGGGGGAAAATGTAGGGTTCCATGATAAAGCATCTGGCAACAGTTATTGGGTAGCATTGATTAAGTCGTATTAAAAATTGAACACTGACAGGATTCCCAACCACCAGAACTGGTCAGGGATCAGCTTCTGGGTGGCGCGGTAGTACATTAACACCTTGTGGTCAGTGCGGACAGAAAAGGGACACTTATAACTGTGCAAATGGTGAATCCGGTGCTGTATTGCCTCAACAACAGAAAGTAGTCCTTCATAGATAGCATACTTGAGCTACTCCAGGGTCATCTTCTTTATGAAATAAGCAACAAGAAGTTCCACTCAGTCCTCCCCTTCCTGAAGCAGAGCTTCTCCCATTGCAAAATTGGAAGCATCCATGGCAACAACAAAGGACGTCTGGGGTCTGCGTGTGCTAGCACCAGACTAAACAAAAGTATGCGATTAACAGCTTGTAGTGAAGTGTTGCATTCTGTGGTCCAAATGAAAATCTTCTTTTTCAGATGTGGTGTAGAATGAGGTAGCAGCTTCTGATAGCTGGAGTAAACTTCTCGAGGAAATTACATATCCCAAAGAAGCTACGTAACTCTGTAAGAGATGAGGAGTAGCCCAGTTGCAGATGGCTGCTTCCTTATCTGAGGCTATCATGTGGCCGTGGGAGAAGATAATGTTTCCTAAGTCATCAAACTTAGGTTAAAAGAACTTGCACTTGCTAGCTTTGATAGTAAGGTTTGCCTATGCAAGTCTCTCCATGACAGATACTAGGTGGCAGGCGTGCGATTCTGCATCTGGGGAGATCACCAGTATGCCATCCATGTATGCTATCGCGCAGGTTCCCATAAGGTCTCTCAAGACAGCATCAATGAACCTTTGAAATCAGGCGGTAGAATTCTTCAAACCAAACAGCATGACCCTAAACTGGTAGATTCCTTTCTGAGTATGAAAAGCGGTTTTACTTCTGGCCTTCTTTAATCTGAATCTGGTTGAAGGCATTAAGTCAATCCAGCTTACTGAACACCCTAGCCTTCTCCGCGTAGCGGGAGATATGATGCACTAGGGGGAGAAGATGGGGGTCAGGTACTGTCAAGTTGTTCAGATTGCCATAATCAACGCATGGATGGAGGAAAACCTTCAGATTTCTCCACAAATAGGAGAGGGAACACACCAATAAAGATTTCTTGATGATTTGACTCTTGAAGAGCATGTCGTCAACCCACACGTCCAAAGCTCCTTTCTTTAGAGACAAGGTTAAATTGGAGAGAATAGCTTAAAGAGATCAACGGCCAACTTGAACAAAGTCAAAGTTGGTGTGCTCTGGGAGTGGACGAGCCTTAGAGGGCTCAACCATGTCCGCATATCCCTTGATGCACTCAGGCAGGGTTAAGTGCCAGGGTAGGGGTGACAGTTGGTTGAATAGAGGCTAGGCCTACATTAATGGAGGGTCCCATCTTCTTTGGAGTGCTATGGCGCTTTCATAAAGACAAGCGATGTTGACTATGAATCCTCCAAGGAACTTTAAATGCATAGTGGAGTCCATAAGATTGGTGAATATATCAAATCGTCGCCACCTGCCACAGCCAAGAATACCAGGGTAAAGGAGGTTTTTATTTGAGGAGAAGTTCCCCACAAAGTGCTCATCGCCTGCAACAAAGGGAACAGGTGATAATACATGGTAGCTTGGGATGGTTTGAGACGCCCCGCCTTTCACAAACTGACCAACCCCATGGGAAGGTCCAGCACATCCACCAGCTCTTGACAGATGAAGTTTTCAGTATAGCCAGTATCCACCAAAGAGAGCGCTTGTAAGTCCTTCCCAGAAGAGAAAGTAGCCATGAACAAGAAGTACGCATAGAAGGATTTTTTTTACAGAGCCAATGGATGATAAGATATATCTAAGTCCAGAGGGGTGAGAGTAAATGAGAATATCCCCAGAGAATTCAACAGAGTATGACTTCACATAGCCAGTAAGTTGCTCACGGGATGTGAACGGAGTGTAAAACTTAACGCTCTATGCTCAGCAGGAGGAAGATCCTTATCACAGAAATCTACACCAGTTAGGATGCCAAGATTCTGGAGGGGTCAGACAAGATGTAAGTCTGGGAGAGCACCCCCAGTGCCTTAACTGTGAGACATTCCTATTTCGCAATAAAAAAGGGCCAAGGAGGTGGCAGTCCCTCTCATCACTCAGGGTGATTTAACCCATGTGGTAAATGAGAGGTGAGTGATGGCATACCCCCTTAAGATTTCCTCCTTTCCCCCTATCTGACCATGCAAGGACTACTCCAGAAGATTAAATGGATGTGTATGGAGGTGGCGTCAGTGAGAGGATGCCAGCCAAAGGCCAATTGTCAGGGTAAATCCTGACGTTAGCGTAATTCCTGAAATTACATATATCATCAGTCAGATCAATATGATATGAGATGAAGTTAGATCAAATAATTGCATATCAGATGAATGATTGTAGTGAAAATGTTCGATATATCATTTAAATTACTTCATTTGCAATAATAATGATTCAATTAATCTCACTAGAACAATTTATGATGAGACTGAGAAGATTCCCAAGCCTTTAAGAATCACATGCAAGTTGTAATCCCATAAGCTCCAGAGAAGAATAGTGAACTGTTTTAAAATCAATTAAGCTTAGTTAAGTCCAAAAAGTTGAATGGTATATAAAACCAAGGCATTCATTTGGTTAATCTTTAAAGTCAATAAAAAAATTCTTTATCATGCAAACATTATTAAGTTTATTTCCTAAAGTGTTATCAATACTGATCTACCACCCCAGCCTACAATAAACTCCTTTCAACTTTCCCCCTTTTAAAACCATATCTTTAGGCAACTCGCATTCCTGCTTACCCACCATTCCTTATAACTGGACACCACTAATGTCCTTGTCATACTGGTTTAAACACCTTGGTTATGCTAGCTCATGGTTAGCTACCCCCAAACCAGGTCAGTAGTTCACCAGTACCTGACAAATTGTCCGCCCAAATTTACAATAAATATCCCACTGCGTTTTTACTATTGGATGCTTTGATATCTGCCTTGTTGATGGATAGTTACCAATTGCTTGTGCGGATGCTTTCCCCAATAAAGAAATATAACAACTTACAAAGGAGCAGTAGGACCCATTCAAGTGCAGACATTGAATGTGGCCAACCATACACCTATGGCTTACCCTATAGTTCCCTTACAAAAAAAATTATCTTTAGCTGAAGTGAAAGAAGGTCCTACGTTGTTGGGGCATATTCTAAATCTTATCCTGAGATCTATTCAGATGATGCACGGAAAATTTTGAAGTGGCTATACAACTCACTGGTGATGCGCTGAGTTGGTTTATAAAGTCAACTAGAAGAGAATGATAATGTGTGCATTAACTATGAGGAATTATAAAGTCAATTGTTAGCAGCAGCAACCCACACTAATACCAGATTAAAGGCAAGGATAGCCTTGATGAATTTTCAGCAAGAAGGGAAAACTGTTGAGGTATACATACAGATGTTACCTCTACCGCTGCCTCCCCAAGTTTGATTCTGGTAGAGGAACTTTGGGTAGGGGATGACTATGACTGTGTTGGCGTTGCGCACCAATGCCCCAAACCAAGATAGCGGATAGCAAAGGCAGTTCATGGAGTTCCTGGCCTATCATATGCTGCGCATGAAGGTTTTCGGATTTTATCCTCCTTTCCCATTTATTTACTTTCCCCTCTATTGGTGCTGTATTGTCCCCAGGTTGCCCACCTCAATAAAAAATATATTTATCCATACAAATGTTCCCAGATATCTTTCAGAAGATAGAGTTAGATAAAATTATTGGAGCACTTTACTTCAGACAGGGGTTAGGAAGTCGCTTAGCAGATCTAATAAGACATCATCCTACCACTCTGCCATCAAAAAAGTTATTGGTATTGCACAGAATTTAATGATGAGTGTTGGCGGACCAGAAGAATGCTGTATTCAAAAGAATTACAAGAAGAGAAACCCCTGGATCATCTTTTCCTCATTAAAGAATAATACACAGCCTTATATATTATTAAGTGTGGACTTACATGTTGGAAAAGAAGTGTTTGAAAACTATGGCTTTGCTGAACAGTGGGGCCTCACGGAACTTCATCTCAGAGCATGCAGTGAAAATGATGGGTTTGATTGCAAAGAAACCTTTGATGAAAGTAACCTTGGTTAATAATTAACAGTCTTTAGCTTACCACTACTCAAGTCACATTGACTTGAAGTTTGGGGTAAGTAAAATGAAATTTAAGTTTATGGGTCCTGCGTAGTTCACCCCATCCTAGAATTCTTGGGTATCCTTGGTTGACACAGGTTGAACTCCAGCACAATTATGGACGGAACTCTATCACAATTAAGCTAAAGAATAAGCTCATTAAGTGTGTGTTATAAGAGCATAAAGGTTTGGACATGTCCAAAACTGTAAACCAGGTTGGTCCATTGGATCCTTGCAAAGGAAAGATCCTGAGTATCTCTCAAGATGGGATTCAATTTTGGAGAGGAGGAGGCTAAGCAACTACCAGCTCATGGATCCTTTGATCATGCGATTGATTTACTAGAAGGAAAGCAGCTCACCCATGGATTTATTTATAGTTTCAATAAGAGGGAAAAAATTGCCCTGAGAGAATATCTGGATACAATGCTTGTGAAGGGGTTTATACGGATTTACCGCTTTCCCTGTTCATCACCCTTGTTGTTTTTAGTAAGAAGGACGGTGGACTATGGCCATGTATAAACTACCAGAAGCTCAATGATATAACCATAAAGAAACAGTATCCCTTACCTGATGCTGATCACTTGAGTGATCAATTTCTTGGAGCTACAATCTTTTTCAAAGTTGACTTGAAGGATGCATTCAACCAGATGCGAATAAAAGAAGGTGATGAGTGAAAAACAGCATTTAAGACACGATTTTGGGCTATTTAAGTATCTGGAGATGCCATTTGGGTTGTGCAACACACCAAGTACATTTCAACAAATGATTAATACGGTGCTGGGTGGCTACCTGGTCCACTTCTTTATAACCTACATTGATGACATTTTGATCTATAGTAAGACGCAGGAGGAACACTTACTGCACTTATACTTGGTCTTTGAGCAGCTTGTAAGGTACAACTTTCATGTGAAGCTATCAAAATGTGAGTTTGCGCAGGAGGAAGTTGAATCTCTTGGTTATGTTATGGGCAGGAATGGGTTCACCATGGCACCTAGCAAAGTAGATGCCATCACATTTTGGCTTACATTTTATAGCCAGAAGGACGTTCATAGCTTCTTAGGCTTAGAAAACTTTTTCAGGGATTTTATAAAAGACTTTTATTTTATTGCATTACCCTTAACAAGTCTTACATCAAAAAGTATTCCATATAAATGGTCTCAGGCGGCGAAAAAATCTTTTTCTGACTTGAAGGCTGCCTTTGTTTCTGCACCTGTGTTGCAATGCTCAATGATGAAAAGCCCTTAGTAGTTGAGACTGATGCTTCATGATACGCTTTTGGGGGTTTGATGCAGGAGGGGTGTTGGGATTCTTACATGAATGGCAGATTTGGATGCATTGGAAAATAGGAATCAATCAAGAACTGACCACAAGGTTCACAATTCTGTTGGGGATAATCCCCAGTGAAAGTCAACAGCTATTAAGGTTGGCGATCAATCCTGATTTAACCCAAAAGCCCAAACTTCTGTCAGACATCATCCCTGACGTAAGTTGACTATGATCAAATTAGCAATCAACTCTGACCAATATTCCAGAATCCTGCTCCCTCAGAGTCACACAACATCAGGGTTCAAACCTGAGCTGTGAGGCGAGCTCTATCAGATTAACTGAGTTAATTGGGGCTTGTACTGAATTTAATTTGTTTATCTATTAGATCTAAGCTTGGACGGTTTAGATAGTCCCTGATAAATTCCTTAATTTCCCTAAAAAAGTGGGTATTAATTATAGACCTTATGCTTTTTCTCCCCTTTTTTCAATTTCAAGTGAAATTTGTATTTATTTTGAATTATCAAACCAGAAATTATATGTGATTAAAACAAGACTTCTTGACCAAGAGAAGCAACCCTGGTAAGAAACCAACACCCTCAAACTTTGGGTCATCCAACCCACAAACAGTAAAGAGGATCTGTGGTACTAACCCATGATTCTGAAAAAACTGGTGCTCACTGCCAGGTTTCACCCCAAGTTTGCGGTGAAAAATATAAAAAATAAAAAACAAAAGCAAATATGGATAATAACAATTTTGTCTTAGAAAACTTCTCAGATTGTGAAGCTGCCCATCTTAGTGAATGGGCAATTAACTTATTTGTTGGGAATACCATAACCAACCATAATGTTTTTTTCCACCTTCTATGGAAGTAACTCCACGCTCCATCCATTGGCTAATATAACTTAAATCTTTCTGACTTTGCAGAGGCCCTCCACTCCTCTTATCTGGGGCCTTCATCCCTGGGGGCAAAGCCAGTAGAAGAAGAGCTCTTGCTGTTCCAGCCCCTATGATGAACTTAGTCCAAAGTTCTTCGCTGGATATAGAACAAGTTTGAGCTGGACGTACGGAATGTTACCTGTGTCAATTTGTACATCCCACTTTATACCATTTACTTCAACTAGCGTGGTTTCATCATCATGAATTATTCCGCCACTTGCAGCTTTTGGAGACCATATACTCGCAGATCATCCAACTCTATCAATCTGCCTCCCAGTTTGGCAATTAAAACAAAACTGCTATTGTAGAAAATCGGCAGTTTATTAATGAAATACAAGATGTGCTCACCCCTTTAGATCAAGGAGTCACGATTTTCATTTGAATAGAACTCACAACTTGTTTTAGCCAACTAGAGGTTGTTATACATAATCAAGCTGTAGATTGTACCCACAAAGTATGCTATGAGCTTGATAAATTTATCACTTCTGTTGATGAACGCCTCCAAACCTTAGAGGAAATGATCTATGAAATAAAAGAAGGCCATAATAGTTTCTATAACTCTGGGGCATCAAGGTTGGCCTGGTAAGCGTGGACCTCCCGGTTATGATGGCTGTGAAGGTGAGCAAGGACCACCTGGTCGTGATGGAAAGGATGGTGAAAGGAAACCATTGGTCATAATGGTCAAGATTGAGGAAGGCGCCCCTGGGCCCAGAGCTCTTCCAGGACCCAGTGGTGACTCTGGAATCCCTGACAAACGCTTCCAGGCCTTAATCCAACAAATAAAAATCTTGATGTCCAATTAGGACGCGTCGCCCAAGGAGCCCAACTTACTCAAAATGCAGTTCCACTCTCTCCCAAAGTCTTCTTACCTGTTCATCATGAGCGCCTTGGGACCTTGGCCACCCTACCTGCTTTGGTATGTGGATTGGAGCAACAAATGCTAACCACTGAACAACATAAAGTCAACCTCCAAGCAGCTAATACTTTTCTAAAAATTAAAGTACGCAAATTAAACCAACTTGTCACCACAAAGTTGGCTCTCAGTACCACTCACAAATGAGTAGATCTCATAGTTGACGATCTTAACGATCTGCAGAGACAAGTGGATGCGCTCCAACCTCAAGAGTATTACCAAGATACCAACTCATCATTAGGGGAAAGCACTGTTCCCACATCAGTTTATGTTTGTTCATCCTCCAACTCCCCCAAGTGGTACATTAAACCTTCTTTCAAAAAATATGTCCATGAATAGGGAAGCATTTTCTATTTCTTATATTACTATGAAAGCTCTATGGAGGAAGCGACTGACTATCAACAACTCAAACATTTGACTAACTGTCTTAGCCATATGGCACAAGACATTATGGTCCCCCAACTGATGCAATGCCCTACTTGAACCAATGCCAAGGCTGCTTTTCTTCAGAAATTCAGGAGCGACTTAGCCTTAACTAACCAAAAACAAACAAACATGGGTATCAGCCTTAATTGAGGGGAAACCATAAGGATATTCGCCCACTATTTTTGCCTCAAGACTCAAATTTGGTTGCAGGGAATCATCTTACGTTAGACAATGTCTTTGCCGCTGCGTTTTCAGTATTTAAGCATATTCCTAATATCTTACTTTATCTTAAAGCAGTACAGTCTAACTTAACGTCCCTCCTCCACATTAAAGAGGCTATATTGGAAATCCTGTCTGAACTACATAAAGCCATCATGAAAACTTATCTTTCCACTTGACATCACTTTCAAGCGATTTATTAAAAGTAACCGTTAATTTCCATTGCCACCTACACCACATCGGTTTTCCATTTATGTCAACGGATCTGCCACTTGCTGCCTCAGTGTGGGGCAGCAACGCTTCACCTGCTAGCGTTTTCTGCCCGGCAGGCACGCGTGTGAACTGGCTCATCCAGTCCGCCTAATGCATTGGGCTGATTTGTCCTTCCGAGGGACTTATTATTACACTTAGCGCAAGTCCACCCAGCCCGCCCCCACCCCTAGCCCTACCCTGATCTGATATTCGCTTCTGCTTCCATGTCAAATATGGGCGTATCTTACCATATGCTGACAAAGCAATAATTGAGCTGCCAATGGCCATGTTTGCACCAGCTGTGCTTATTGACTTCTGCCCTTACAAGGGCTATTTTGATATAGGCTTTCCCATTGAAGATGATGCGGCTGCTGCAGCAACTACGCCCTTAATATATAAAAACACACTCATTACCACCACCCATATACGCCTCCGCAGTAATACCACATTGGTGTTGACTTTTGCAAACCTTCCTTTGCACCTTCCCTCTCAAACCCTCTATATAGAATTTATAATGGGGCTTTCCAAATATGGTACAGACCCCATCCTCCACTTCCTGGTCCTGAGCGGTGCTGAACAATTAGTGGCACCACAGGCAATGGCCACCATTACCCCTCACCAGCCAACCATAGCCTAACACATCCCACCACGTGCCCATATCCCATCTTCAACAGATCACTTCTTTTGGGCTCATATTGACAACGGCCGCACAGTTTGCCCCCTCTGCCATAAGTTGGATCATTCCAAAAAAGCCTGTCGCTACAATTAAAAAAATGCGGAACCTGACAAGCCTACATGTGAGGCCACACAAACAGTATTTGAGTGGGGATTTTGGCTGCCTCCACCCCCTCATGTGGATTGCTCAAAAAATCAGGTAACCTTTGTAACTAAAGCCCAAGCTGGCTTAATTTCCAACAATATACCCAATCAGGAGCAGTTTTGGACCCAAATTCAATCCAACCAGTTTCCCGCCCCAAAACTTACCCAACCAAAACCAAGTCTCTCTGAAACAATCATACTCAACCAAAATCTATGGGACTTATTGGATGAAAAAACTGAATCTAGGGAAATTGTCCCACCTCCTGACTTTCCAATCAATCTGGAGCCATATATACCTTCAGATTTCGATGCCCCATTTCCACCCAAGAAATATGTCTCCAAACCCACCGCTACCCCATCCTTGAGTGACCATCAACTTGCTGAGGCCGTGGTGACCTCTCCTATAAGCCACCATCTCCATGAAGCTGTGGTACTCTCAATTGCTGAATTTAAAGAAGGGCTACATTTAACGATTTTCCCTGCCAATTTCCCTAGGGCTGCAAAAGTGAAAATTGAACGATTAAGAGATACTGCCACCTCTGCTGTCAAGAATGTTGTTGCACTAGAAATTTTTTTCTCCACCACACATATCACCAAAGCTAATAACACGAAATTTTCCCAGCTTCATGATGCACGCATACAAGCTGAAACCATGTTGCCAAATCCTGGAGGCTTTGCTCCAGGCCCAGATTGTTACTAGAGATCTCAACAAATATCTATTTAAAATTGACCCACATCCAGCGGATGCCCCACCCCATTGCTCTCAGATTTGATCTTCCTCTTCAATGCTGGAGATATAATCGATAATCCACCTGACCCCCCTCCCCCTCCACCATGGTGGGATAAACAGTTCATGGCTGCTACACCTAGTAGGTTAATTTCCATTTTTTTGGTGTCTTGCCACTCATTTAGGGTGTTTAGTTTGTTTTTTCAGTTTGAATATTTGTTTTTTTGTGTTGGTAATGTCTATTCCCTGATCAGCTTACCTCAATTAAATTTAAAAATTTAAAAATCAAAAATACATAAACCCATCAGGCTATCTCGTTTTAGCAACAATAAGCCCCAGTCCCAAGTATTGGCCGTTACACCCCTTGATTTGCCTACACCTGAATTATACTGCACTCATTGCAGAAGAAATAACCACACTATAGCCAACTGCCACATCTTTCAACGTAAGTTGCCAAAAGATCAGTCAGTATAGGGCAAGAGGCTCCCTATGCTGACGGAAAACAAGTGCCTCAAGACCCTAGTTCTAGTTCTAGCTTTATACCCAGTACTTCCGGTTGTTTTGTGTTAGCTGCACCAGCAGAAGTTGAAGTCCCTCTGCCTATTCTTTTGAATAAAAACCTCCATCTTTCTTAGTTATATGTTGTTTAGTTATCAAACAAATTTTTGTAGTCAGCTTTTATATAGAAAGCCAATCATTGGCAGATAAAACTTTTAAATGTAATTAACAACCCTGATCTTGGCCACAGCAGAATCCTCTGCTTGCTTCACTGCAAATCCCCAATGACAGTTTAAGAGCTATTAACTCTCAATTTGGATCATTGGTGGTTTGGGTTGAAGTAGTAGTCCATAAGGTAAACTCCTGGAAATAATCAACACTGGCTCTCCAGTTAACTGTTATTTCCTCCCAACTTATCCAAAATATAAAGATGGCTCCCAATTTGATTCATGAAGGCGAATATGGGACAGCAGGTAGTCAGTCTACCAAGGCGATAGGAGCCTACTCTGCTTTACCCCTTCATTTTAGGAAGTTATTAATTACTTCCCCCACCATTGTGCTATATAATGATAACTAAAAATTTCTTTTTGGGGAATTGATGGGGAGTCTAACTTCATCATCAACAACAAGAAAAATTAAATCCTTATTAGGATATCAGATTCCGTTAATATTCAAATTTCCCGTCAAAAGTAAAGGAGCCCAAAAAACAAACATGTTTCCTCGGATACCCATCCTCCATCTGCAAAATTGAGTACCAAGTATTAGGAGAAAAAACTAAGTTACCCCTGGAGGCTGTGGATGCCAAAGAGGGGATCCCTCCATATTCCCCTAATTCTGTTACAATACCCTCAGGCTCACAAGTTATTGTGGATATGGGGATTCAGATTCTTACCTCTCTTGATCAGATATTGGAGCTTAGTGGACACCCCAACCCTTCCATCAAGGAAGCACTAACCTGCCTGGGGATTTTGGATCCATCCTACAGAAAATTTATCTCTATTCTTATAGAAAACTTAACATATGAAACCATCCAGGTCCCTCAGCATGCGCCTATTGCTTATGTAAAACTATATCCCAATAATAAAATTGCCAATGTGAGTTACTTTAACTCATTACAGGATTTGGGATTTAATCCCCGCCCACCATAGCTTTGGTTGATAGTAGAATTGGGGATAATCTTACCCCAAACAAACACCAAGATGTTATACACCTCCTTGAGGAATATGGTGATATTTTTCCTTGGGACCAAGTGACTATGGGAAAATGTCCGGAGTAATACATAATTGAAATGGAGAATCACCCTCTATTTGATCCTGATTATAACAAAAACCAAAGTTGAGGAAGCTCAATTGGCTTAAAGTTACAGCAACTTTTAGAGGCTGGGTTACTTGTGCCTTCCAAAACACCATGGGCTTCCCCACTTTCATTAATTCAGAAAAAGGATGGTGGTCATTGGGTTGTTATGAATTATTGCAGCCTCAACTCTATCACTTTTAAAGATAGCTACCTCCTGCCAGATATAGATAACTCTTTATGCTTAATGTTATGGTCCCACTATTTCTCCACTATGGATCTCGCCAATGGATACTGGCAAGTAGATTTGTCACCCAAAGATTAGGCAAAATGCGTTCTTATCACAAGTGAAGGACTATTCAAGCCCACTCAAATGCCTCAGGGATTATGTAATGCCCCTGCTACCTTCCAACGCGCTATGGACGGACTACTTGGCGATTTAAACGCTTTTTCATACTAGTTTATCTTGATGATATTATTGTTTTTTCAAGAACCTTTACTGAACATCTAGATCACCTCAGGAAAGTCTTTCACCGGTTACGGCAATCTTTGTTAAGACATGCTGTCAAAATGCTCTTTCTTCCAGAGTGAGATGGACTTTTTGGGTCATAATGTCAATAAAGCTGGAATATCCCCAATGGATGATAAGGTCTTGGCTATTGCTAAGATAACCCACTTAAATCCCTATGAGATGTACAAGGCTTCCTAGGAATAGTGGATTATTATTGCCAATTTATTCCGCATTTTGCAGACACCCCACAAACATCTGGTATATTTAACAGAGAAAGGAATACACTTTTAGTAAAAAGAAGAGCAACAGCAGGTTTTTTGACCTGCTACGCGTCTCTCTTTCTCACTCAACCATACTTATACATCCAAATTTTGATAAACCCTTCCTCCTCTTTAATGATGCCAGAGATATTGTCATTAAAGCCATACTATCTCAGCATGAAGAGAACTTAGTAGAACATTCTATTGCCTACTAAAGCAAGACTTAATATGAAGCTGAACGTAATTATAGAATTACAGAATTCAAATGCTTGGTGGCATTACTAGCCATTAAGAATTTCTGACCTTATTTATATGGGAAACATTTTACCATCATAACAGATCATGCTCTCTTACGTTGGCTACAGAAAATGAAGGACCCCGATGAGGGATTAGCCTGTGGGCGTTAAACCTTCAAAATTACGATTTTTTCAATATCCACTGACCAGTGCCAATCCACCAAAACATTGATTGCTTATTCCAGCTTCTCATCTTAACTATAACTGACCCTGAGGAGGATCGAATATATGACCTCATAACCCAACCACAGTTATGGAAGGATGAATCCCCAACCCTCCATCAGGAATTAACCATAAGATCGGAAAATCTCCAAATCAAGAACGTACAATTGTTTAAACTTATGTCTAAGCAATGGGTGCCTTATGTAAGACCATTGGCTCAAACTGACGCCATACTAGAGGGACATCAGCAAGTTGGCATGGGGAATTTGGAAAACTACTGGTGGCTTAAGACTCCATGTGTTAGAAAGGAATGCTTGTTTTAGTCCAGGATGTATTAGAGTGCTACCTGGTATGTAAAAAACAAGCAGGACCTATTCCCCGCTCTCAACATCCAGTGGTCCAACCTTATGAACCAAATCCATATCATTAGCATTGATGTTGTAGGATCTCTTCCTAGAGCCTCTAATGGACATCAGTTCCTCCTACTAGCCATAGACCATCTAACTTAAGGTATCAAAGCTGTATCGCTCCCCACCGCTTCAGCAAATGCCACTGCCACGTTTATTGCATAATAAGAAATATCACCCAGCATGGTTGCCCTAAAATCATTCTTTTCTATAACGGGAAAAAGTTCCAATCAACGCTGATGAAAGATTTAGCTGACCTGATGGGAACCACTCAGGTGTTCTCCACCCCCTACCATCCTGAAACCAATGGAATGGTTGAGCGGGTAAGAAGCACTCTAACTGCAACCCTTTAGAAAATGGTTATGACTGACCCCTCTCATTGGCCCCAAATTTACCTAGTGCAATTCTGGCCTATTGTATTATTTACCATGGAATCACTAAGATATCACCAAACCAAGAGTTTTATTTAAGAAATCCCCAGCTGCTTTATAAAGTGAAGGCTATGCTTGACCAAGCCTTCTCTGAAGCCCCTGAAGTCACTATGCAAAGTATTGTCAATAAAAATATCCAACTTCAAGCCCTGGCTCCTGAGAACCTATATGTTACAACTAGTAAAGAAACTGCTCAATTTAATGAAAAGCACAATCCACTATACACCTTCCAACTAGGTGACCTCATCCTATTTTACCATCACCAGCCTGGAGGTCATGATCACAAACTGGGTACATACTGGTCAAGGCCCTATCAAGTCATTTATAGATGGAGAAATGAACACTCAATTGTAGAGGATGTTCAGGGCAAAGTAATCAAATGAGTATATAGTCATTTTATCCATCCTTTTTCCCCTGCGCCAAGATCTAGAGGGGGGTATTGTCATGATTCCCACCCAAATGGCAGATTCAGATGCATCAGATAATGGGAATCAATCCCAAACCAACCACAAGGTCCACAATTCTGTCAGGGATAACCCCTACAAAAGTTGACAGGTATTAAGGTCAGTGATTATTCCCAATTTGACCCACAAGCCCAAAATTCTGTCAGAAATCATCCCCAACAAAAGTTTGACTATTATTGAAATTGGCGATCAGCCCCAACTGATACTCCAGAGTCCTGCTCCCTCAGAGTCACACAATGTCAGGGTTCAAACCCAAGCTATGAGGCGAGCTCTATCAGATTGAATGAGTTAATTGGGGCCTGTACTGAATCCCCAATTTGTTTATCTATTAGATCTAGGCTTGGACGGCTTAGATGGTCCCAGATCAAATTCCTCAATTTTCCTTAAAAAAGCAGTTATTGAATAATAAACTTTACATTTTTTCTCCCCTTTTCGCCATTTTAAGTGAAAATTGTATTTATTTTGATTACCATACCAGACTTAATATCTTGATTAAAACAAGACTTCTCGACCAAAAGAAACAACTCTGGTAAGAAACCAACACACTCAAACTTTGGGTCATTCAACCTTCAAACAATAAAAAGGATCCATGGTACTAACTCTTGATCCCAACAAGGGGGATGATAGTAGGCTGCATCCCATAGCCTACTATTCCAAGAAATTCATCCCAGAGGAATGTAACTATCCTATCTATGACAGGAAAACGTTGGCCGTTGTTCAATGTCTAAAACACTGGTGCTGGTACCTCTGTGGGGCAAAGTACCCAGTGAAAGTTTTGACAGTCCATAAAAACTTGACTTACTTTTTCACCTCACGGCGATTGAACCACCGTCAGGCATGATGAACACTTACTCTGGCGGATTATGACTTGAATATTGGTTACAAACATGGGAAAATTAATATGGTTCCAGATTCCTAAGCCAGCGTCCTGACATGATACTTGAAAAGGGTGGAAATGCTGAGTTTAATACACAGGTGCTTCTGAAGAACAAGGATCCCTCTGCATTATTATCTCATCTTGTACTAGTGGTCCGTGGAGATGAGATTTTGGATGTTCAAAATGATTAGGCTTTCTATCAGAACGTGACGAATGATCTCCTTCAATACTTAGACAGTTTATAGTACAAAAAGGGTTACTCGTTAAAAGGGGAAGTCAGTATTATGGAAAGGTTGATTTTATGTACCAGAAGGACCTTTAAGATTAAATGTCGTACGTGAGAACCACAATATAGGCATGGTAGGACACCTTGAAATAATAAAATGATCCAACTGATTTAACTAACTTGCCGATGGCCTGGCCTTAGAGGGGATGTCTTAAAATATGTGGCAGGATGTGAGGTCTGTGGGCGCACCAAGGTTCGTACAGGACTTCCTGAAGGACAATTACAACCATTGTCAATCGCACAAAAGCCATGGGAGTCAATATCCATGGATTTTATAGTAGAGCTACCCGTTACCAATGATTCAATACAGTGTTGGTGATAGTAGATAGATTCACTAAAATAGTTTGCTTTATACCAACTACTACCAATGGCATGGCTAAAGAGATAGCTCACTTGTTTTTGAGAAATGTATTCCTTCATCATGGTACTCCCAAGGAGGTGATTTCAGACAGAGGGTCTCATTTCACATCAAATTTTAGGAAACAGCTCCTTGTAGACTTTATAATTAAGAGATGTTTATCCACCGCATACCATTAGCAGCTGATGGACAGCCTGAGATAGTTAAAACAGGTGCTGGAGCAGTACCCAAGATGCTATGTTAATGCGGAGAAGGACAACTGGGTTGAGTTGTTGCCTATAATTCAGTTCTGTTATAACACTCTAGATCATTCTTCAACTGGAATGCTACCATTCAAAGCTAATTATGGGTATGATGTGAACTGGGAACCATTACCATCTGTTGAAGCGGACAACCCCCTTGGAGGGAATTTTTACAAAACCTTCATCAAACTCATGCATTTTGCTTGTCTAATATGAACCAAGCAATACTTGCAAAGATTTTGCAGATAAGAAGCGTGTGCCTATTAAGGTGTTGGAAGTAGGTAGCCAAGTTTACCTAAATGCTCGCAATATTCCTTTGGATATACCATGTCAGAAGCTTTCTCATTGGCGCGTAGGGCCATACAGGGTCACAGAGGTTATAGGAAAGGTGGCTTACCATTTTGAATTGCTTAAAGGCTGGAAAATTCACAATGTATTCCATCATTCCCTCTTGCACAAAAAAGAAGGAAGCTCCCTACCACACCAAAAAATCAAAGATCTAGCACCACCACTGATTAAAGGTCCCTTTACTGAGTATGAGGTGGAGGCTATTAAAGGGAGACAGACACATCATGGTAAAGTGCAATACCTGGTTAAGTGGGCTGGATATCCTGAAAAAGAGAGCTTTTGGGAGCCTGAGGAGAACTTAAAGAATGCAGGTAAGCTATTAAACAAATGGAAGAAGAAGGCCTCACAGGTAGCTTCAGCCTTGGTGGGGGATGATGTTAGGGTAAATCCTGACATTAGTGGAATTCCTGAGATTACAGATATCATCAGTCAGATCAATAGGATATGTGATGAAGTTAGATCAAATAATTGCAAATCAAATGAATGATTGTAGTGAAAATGTTCGATATATCATTTAAATTACTTCATTTGCAATAATAATGATTCAATTAATCTCACTAGAACGAATTTATGATGAGACTGAGAAGATTCCCAAGCCTTTAAGAATCACATGCAAATTGCAGTCCCATAAGCTCCAGAGAAGAATAGTGAACTGTTTTTAAAATCAATTAAGCTTAGTTAAGTCCATGAAGTTGGATGGTATATAAAACCAAGGCATTCATTTGGTTAATCTTTAAAGTCAATAAAAATATTCTTTATCATGCAAACATTATTAAGTTTATTTCCTAAAGTGTTATCAATACTGATCTACCACCCCAGCCTACAATAAACTCCCTTTCAACTTTCCCCTTTTAAAACCATATTTTAGGCAACTCTCATTCCTGCTTACCCACCCTCCCTTATAACTGGACACCACTAATGTCCTTGTCATACTGGTTTAAACCCCTTGGTTATGCTAGCTCATGGTTAGCTACCCACAAACCAGGTCAGTAGTACAATACTCCCTGACAGCAATGGTGAGTGCATATACCAGCAACTACCTTAGGGTCTTCTGAAAAGGCAAAAGATTTAAATTGATTGGGGGGTCCAATTACAGTGACAATTATAATTTCTTCTGAATAGACAAAAAATATGGATAAATCAATGGGTTTGAACCCAGTGAAATTGAGGGTGATAGATACCTTTAATACCCAATGGGACTGGCCTCTGTGGCCTGGCCATGGGTGCTACCAGTCGCCCACCAAATTAAGCTTCACCAAGCCAAGCGAAATTATGGCGGGAGGAACAATCTAGTGGTGAAATTCTAATAAAAGTCAGATGACAAGTGGAAGGTTAATTAAGCATTATTTAGTTGCAAGATCTCAACCCCAAAATTAGTTGGGTTCACAATACCTTTGTTCATACATTCCCACTTATTCCTAAGCCCTTGGGCCTTAAGGAAACCATCCCTCACTGGTACATATTTCAGTCAATTCTTAAAGTTTTTTTTGCAATAAAAAAACCACTTTCCAGTTGGAATTTTCAGTTATTAAATTTTGCTCTTGTGTTTGTCACTATTGCTACCCAGAACTATGTTCCCATGGCTGTGCAACGACTGGGAATTATTGTAATTATTTCGCTGATGCCCCCTCTTATCAAACGGGGTTACCAAGAAAGTGGCCTGTTGGGATATCCCCACTTATAGACGCCTTCTGGCGTCAAGATGCCCATTGTTATTAGAGATTATCTCTCCCCACTGGGCGAGGTTTTTGATCTCGCCGCTTTTTCCTCACCCAGTGGTTCCTCAGTTCATTCCAGACCCTCCATGGTTCCTGAATAGTTGTCCGCAGTGAAATATGCTGCTTCCCGTTGGCCACAGTCTGGTTGTTAGTTGAAATATTGGCTACAGTGGTCGCTAATCACTATTACATATTTTTCACTTCCCACCCACTATCAAGTCATTAAGATGGCAATGTCCCGGAATTCTGGGTTGCTTTCTGAGTGCTCACGCACCACAACTGACATGTTGGTCTTAATCTAATTTTTCACTATTATGAAATAATTGACTGAACCTTATTGTCTGCCATTACCGCCCTTATGTTTGAATTCAGCAACGCAGTGGTTTTGGTATATTAAAATAACTTGCAGTTGGTGCTCAGTCTTATACTATTCATATGGCCAGTTTGCGCGTTTGTTTGTGTCTCATGTGTGGTGGTGGGGAAGCTCCTTATGGTATATTTTATCCTGAAGGCTTCAGCCCCAGTCACATCCTACCCTCAGAGGGTGGAATCATCCATCTCAGCTGTGAAGGTTGCTAATCAGGTTTTAGATGTCCTTGTCAAGCTGTAGATTCAATTCTTGGTTAACACATTGGCGCCAGCGACTCTGATGGATGTGCAGTGAAGCATAGAAGTTTTTGGATGCCATAGAGGGTGACGCTTACCAATAGGTGCGCAGAATCCTCCATTCGGCCAACTAAGCTGGGTTTTTGACCCTGCTGATTATGCTGGTGGCATTGGTGGCTCAGGTAATGGTAGTGTGATTTGCTCTCTTTCTATGGTTCTTTTCCCTGGGTGCTGAAGCGGCTGATTTGGCTTTGTTCATAGAGGCTTCAGCAAACAGGACCCAGGCCTTGTGCTCCCGTTGGACGTCAATTCAACAGCATTTTGTGCTTCTTTGGGCCCCATGTCTGCGAATAATTCCGCCTGGGCCACACAGGTGGTGTCAGTGGACCAAATTTGCACGATAACAGCTTTCAGAAGGGCTACTCTCTGTCAGGTGTCAAATGTAGTGGGGGTTTGGAGAAATGATTCCCTACTGGTGAGGTTTTGAAAGTAGGGTCAAGTACTAAGGCAGCATGTACATTGTTGTTCATCCAGAGTACCAGTATGAGCAAAGCGCCTGGGGTATGCGTTTTGGTTCCTGGGGACATTGTGGTGTCCCATTGCCCAGTTACTGCGTTTGTCCCCACCCTGGCGCCCATGGGGAGGCAGCCCCTGCGATGTACCAGGTGCCCTTCAATCCCCTGATCCCTCTATTATTGAACTCCCAGTGCAAAGAGTTTGAGAAGGCACTCCAAGGAAAGGGTGCTAATCCTTGATAAAATCAGCTTTCCTGACTAAATCTATAATTATTACCACCCAGACAGAAGAATTGCAAACGGGCGTTAATAAACAAGATATTGCTTATCTTTTATTAGCATTGTAAATTTGGTTGGGTGCCCACAGGGTGTCAGTTGAAGATTTGGTAGATACAGGAGCAGCGTGGAATTTTATGAGTTTGAAGATAGTGCAGGATCTTGACTTGGACCTGGAAGCCGGGGCGTCAGTTATGGGTGCATCATCCACTCCCATGACTTCATACAAAATACAACGGCATGTGCCTTTCTTGATCAACATTTCAGTTCTGTGATCAGTTCACTGCTGTTACAGATCTACTCTTCCCAGTTATTCTGGGGTGGGGTTGGTGGCAACGGCAGCAGGTGAGCATTCATTTGAACTTGAACATGTTGTCCTTTGCAAACACCCAGTTGTGGGGTGAGTTTTCTTTATTAAGTTGTGGGGTGAGTTTTCTTTATTAATATGCTTACAATGGAATGAAGGCGGAGTTCTATCACATCTCTCTTCTCCCAGGCGGGCCTTCCACCAGATTTTCCCCCATTGTTAGCGGCATATCAAAATATTTAGATTTAGAGAAGGCTAATAGCCTTCTGCCACACTCTAGATATGATTTGGCTTTCCGTATAATGGTAGCAATTATTAACATCAACTGTACGCTGTACCCCTACAAGGTGCAGGAGGACAAGGTATGGAATTATGGTTGGATGATATTCTCAATAAGGGGTGGGTGTTTAAGAAGATGTCCTCAATTGAATCGCCTATTGTTTTCGCTCAGAAGGCTGATGGTACGTTGCAGCCTTGCATCAACTATGAGCATCTGAATAATATTACCATTTACAATCCCTCCCCTCAAGCAGACAATCAGCAAGGTGATTGTAAAATCCCAGGTGTTTTTAAAGCTCGATCTCATGAATGCGTTTAACCAAATCTTGGTGGCAGAAAACTAGGAATGGCTTATGTCAATTTGGAGCATAAGGGGTATAATTTAGTTCCACATTATACCCTTCAGCCTGAAAAATACCCATTTTTGAAGTTTTGAATTGCATTTCAAAAAAATGGCAGGTATTCTCTCAAAGTTACATTATTGGATCTTGCAAAAAGTTACAAATAATAGTAAGAAGAAGGTTATAAATTGACCTAGATTATATTATCAAAAGGATGTTTATATATAGGTTTCAGAATAGCTTGGGATTTATCCGATCTAATTAATCACTGAGAGATCAAATCTTCTATCCCCTGATCAGGATAAGCCTGATCATTATTATTACCCTTGATAGGATTATATAGTTAAGATCCCCTTACAATAGTACCAGTGGTATATTTGGGGTAAAATTTTAGAAACAAAAGAATTTGGTGAAATTTAGACACTTCCCCCCAATATTCAATTGTGGAGGAGGGTGAATTCTCAAAAATTTAGGATGATACGGTTTACAACTATAACCATATCAACATGGACAATCAAATATCTAATCCCTTTTGGAATATAACTCAATAGGGACTGGACCAGTTAGGTCCTAATTCCTCAGTTCGTCCACTAGGTCAGGAATGATAATACATAACATAATCTCCAATTTGATATTCAAGTAAGGCAGGTATATGTTGGTTACTTCTTTGGGTTTCCTTTTTGGTGGTTACTTCAATGGATTTCATGGTTTGATCTTAAAGAAAAATAATCTCATCAGACAGCTTTCTTATAATTAAGTCATAATTTTCTGGTATACCTTTTTCAAGTATTGCCTGAACACTTGAAGGAACTGAGGGATCTCACCCATAAATACATTTAAGAACGACATCTTGATAATTTGATGATAACCTATTCAATATGCAAACAAAGCACTAGGTAAATGAAAGTTCCACCAAGATGGGTCAGTTGAGGCCATGTTCTCTAAAATAGAGACTAAAGTATCATTGACTCGTTTAATGGCCCATTCATTGATGGATTGTAAGGAACAACAAACCGTTAAGCAGTATTGAATAATTTGATAGTTCCTGTAAGAGTTGCGAGGTAAAATTAGTCACATTGTCATACATAAGGACCTTGGGACACCCATGCTTAGTGATGATGTGCTGGTAAAGGAATAACGCAGTTGTCTTATCAGAGGGGTTGGCAATGGATATGGCCTTGACCCATTTAGTTAAATGGTCAACAGCCATGATAATGTATTGGTGTCCATGAAATCTCTGAGGAAAAGGTCCTACAACATCAATACTTACACATCAAACACCTTAGTCTGTGGAATTACTTGATACTGATAAGTAAGAGTTGATCACGCCATGACTTTTACAGATGAAACATGAGATAAGGGTCTCAAAAATGTTTTCAGTCAATTAATCCAATAATATTGGGTTTTTGCCCACTCTTGAGTTTTCTTTAAACCACTATGAACTACTTGTTTGTGTCCTTCTATGATAGCATGGTATATTAAATTTGGGTGCAAAAGGGTAACCACTTGGATTTGACCTTCTTAAAAAAGCTCCTTCCTGGATCATAGCATCTTTAGTAATAGTTTTTAGAAAATCACGATCTTCTTCAGATTCTTAATCCCACAACTCAGGTCATCCAATGAGATTATATAGTCGTTCTTCTTTTCCCAAATTCAAGGTCAGTATAGGCAATTGGGACATGCCATCAGCATTTTGATTTTGAGTACCCAAATGATGAAAATAGAAAAAATTGTAATTTTGCAATCTTAGAGCCCAATGGACTTTTCTTCCAACAGGATCTTTAATATTTTGTAATCATCTTAAAGAATAATGGTCGGTAATAACAGTAAAATGGCAACCATATAGAAAGGGATGAATTGCTTAATTGCTAAAATTACAGCTAAACGCTCCCGCTCAGTTACACTGTAATTACGCTAAGCTTCAGATAAGGTTTTACTATAAACATGACGGGATGGTCAATCTGCTCTTTGACACACTGGGATAGAATAGCCCCAATAGTGACATTCCTTGCATCAGTATGTAGGAAAAAAGGCTTGTTAAATCAAGGATGAATTAAACCAGGTGCCTTAGCTAAGGCAGTTCGCAGAGAATTAAAATACTGTTCCTGAGATGAGCTCCACTCAAATGGCACATCTTTTTTGTAATAAATGGAATAGGGGTTCTGCCATATCAGCAAACTTGGGTATAAATTGATGATAATACCCAACCATACCAAGAAAAGCTTTTATGTCCCGCAGAGAGGTCAGAGATGGCATTTTTTGAATAGCTTAAATTTTATCTGAGAGGGGTGAATCTCTTTAGCTTATACCTGGTAACCTAATAACTCCATCTAGTTTTGAAAAAATGAGAATTTGGAGTGTTTGGGCTTCAGGGAAGAATTCTGATTTGTATAAAAACTTCTTTTAAATGATCCAAATGTTCAGTAAATGTTTTCAAAAACATGGTAATATCATCCAGATATACCAGAACACAGGTCAGCTTTAAATCCTGTAACATACCATCCTTAGCCCCTTGGAAGGTTGCTGGGGCGTTGCTCAACCCTTTTGGCATATGGGTTGGTTCAAATAAAACCTCACTGGATATTAGGGCACATTTAGCTTGATCTTCTGGGGATAACTCAATTTGCCAGTATCCACTGGCTAAATCCATTGCTGAAAAATAGGTTGAACTCTCTAAAAACCAAAAGGAATCACAAACCGTGGAAAAGATAGCTATCTCAATGAGTAATGGTGTTTAACCTACAATAATTTATAACCACCTGATGTGAACCATCTTTTTTTTAACCAGTAGCAACAGAGAGGCCCAAGGGCTGTTGAATGGTTGTGATAATCCAGCTTCCAATAGTTGATGAAACTCTTTGGTGACCTGTGCTTCCTCCAATTTTGACTTTTGATAGGGGTTGGCACAAATAGGAGGGTGATCTCCAGTTTCAACGGTGTGCATTACTCCCTTCATTTTACCAAAATTTTAAGTATGCTTAGCAAAATGTTGGAGTATTCTTCTAATAATTAAAATACTTGTTTCTCCTGTTCTTTAGTAAGGTGTTTCCCTATTGCAGCTCCCAAAGTAAGAAACTCCTGATTGGCCTCTAGCCTAAAGTCTTGTAAGCTTCCAAAAGTTTTAAAGTCATAAATTCGAGCTAAGGGTAATAATTTGACATAGGCAATTAGATTTTTCCAATCTACCACTTTCAGATCATTGGTCAGGTTTTCAATAAAACAGGTAATGATCCAGAATAAGCATAATCCAATACCCCAGGACAAGGCAAGATCTCTTTAGCAGAAGGGTTGGAAATACCTTGGACTTGTAGAAAATGGCCTTTGGGAATAGAAAAATGTAAAAATGTATTAGCAATAACCTGAGATCTTGGCAAAATAACTACCATCTCAGGGGAGAAAATAGACATTCCTTCTTCTATGTCAGCAGTCTTAGGGGGTAATTATACTCAAGGTCCTTCAACATGATACTTAATGGAATAGGACCTCTTTGATCCCTCTTATAGACATACCCAACGTCTAGTATGTTGAATATGAGAATGTTCAGATAAAAGCAATGGAACTTTATACCATAAAAAGGGATAGAGAAGAGTTGGGGTAATTAATAATTCCATAGAATTCCTACAAAAATTGAGTCCCCAAGAGAAGGTCATAACTCATGTTATAAAGGACGATTGCAGTTACTGTAAAAGTTAACTTATCTAATATTCAAAGAGAGTGACAAAAAAGCTCTAATTGATCAAGTACTCTGAGGTCCTGCAGTGCCATATTCTTCATAATGTGAAATATTGGGCGTTAACTTAATCTGCTTGAAAAATTTTGATGAGACTACATTCACTGGAGATTCTATGTCAATAATAGCTTAGGCATAGACTTGATTCACTTGAAAGTCAATATGGGTGATAGTACTTCCAAACTGAGAGGGTAAAGCCAACAAGAAGAGCAAGGAATAGGAGGAATGTTCATCTTAACTATAATCTACAGGGTTTTGAAGTTCCTGCTGCATACTCATATCATTATCAAGATGAAAAATTTATTGGGTTTGTCTTTTTTCTTATTTTCATCCACTTCCTTTCATATAGCAACGGTCTTCAGTATGGAAGTATAGGTTACAATAATTACACTGAATAGCTCTATCATTCTCAGGCACAGCATAAAGTTTAATACGATTGGGTCTTGGCAAGCCATAAACTTGGGGTTGTTTCAGAAAATTGGAGGTACTTCCAACAAGGCCTCCTTTAAGTCTAAAATAATTTTTAAGTTCTTTTTTACGCTGATAAGGTAGACTTGCATCTGAGTCCTAAAAGTAAAAGCAGACATAACGGCAGTAATAGCGTTATCCAAATTTAACTGGCCACACGCTATCAAAGTTTGAGCTTTCCAATAAGACCAATGAATAAAGTCTTTGACAGATTCAATTCACTGGGGCTGTATTCCAATAAAAGCCTGTTTCTAAGAGGATAAGGTTTGCTCACTCCCAAATTTTTTGATCAATGCTTCTTTAACCTGGGACCAAGTAGAACAAGTCATCAAGTGGGGACCATGATATCTTGAGCCAGTCAAGTAAGATAATTTAGGTAAGTAATTCATCTTTTGATAATCTGTAGCCTCACTCAGAGCCTTCTCATATAAATAGAGGAAAGAGACAATACTGCCTTCCTTAAGAGTACTTATCTTTAAATACAGGTTTGCAACTCATTGGAGCATTGGCTGTCAAAACATGCACTCCAGGTTGTTCCAATTGAGTGGAGTCATAAGAGTTAGAGTCTTAAGCTTGAGAAGAATATTGAGGATAGGGGACAAACTGCCTCAGTATGAATTTTACTAATCCTATAATTCAGATCATCATGCCCTACTTTTTCGTCCAATCTTTGAGAATGCTCTTAAATTTTGCTCCTGCTGTGCATTGTTCTTAAGCTCCAAAGTTTCAATCTTCACTTGAAGCATCTCCCCTTTTGATTAACAAGCTTGTAACAGGATGTCAGTATCCTTTGCCATTTACCCAAATTATATAAATTTGTCAGATAAGGACTGAAGTAACAACTGGGGATCAATAGGTACCCCATTGGTAGTTAGATTATACTCCTTGGCCAATTTATGAAATTGCTCATGCAAGCGGTCAATTATGCTCAGGAGAGAGTCAACTTGCATAAGAAATCCTGAGTGCCCATCAGCGCCAGGAGGTCCACGTGGCCCTTTACCCCCAGGTGGCCCACGAGGTCCTTCCCCAGGAGGACCTCGTTCCCATGAGGACCCATAGTTCTGGATATTTTTTCTACTTTGTTAACTCAAAATTGGATTCCTAATTACATTTGCTCCAATTGGAAGAAGCGATCTTTAATTTTTTCTTCCATCAATTGACTATGCTCTGTGAGTCAAAAAAAACCATCTCTCCATTCCCCCTGAATTTCTTGTGCTCGCTTCATGAATTATGATTCAACAAAACAAGATATTCCATGATCAAGATGAACAAGTTGTTGATCTACTTCATTGAGAAGGGTCCAATTACAAATAATGGCATCCCAATTATCTCTTCTGAACTTAGAGGAAGACTTAAAAATTCAGAAACCTAATTATTTAAGGACTGAAGTTCTTTTAATAAATTAAGCATCCCTTGATGATGCATTCCTACTACAAGTAATAAATGGTATAAAGTAGGGTGTACAAGTTGTTGTAAGATATTGCTCAGTACCAATCCCTGGAATTTGAGAAGTTTGATATATATCCCTCAACGTAGAGGGTACAGCATTAGTTCAAGATTGAGTAGAACGGATTCCAGGAACTAGAACCCCCTCAAGCATCTGATTGATGATGTCATTCAAAACCTAAGGCTGTATTTGAAAGTTTATAATATAGTTTAATTTAGACCATAAAATTTTAAGTTTGCTCAGAACTCCAACGTAAATGGTACTATGGGGATTTCAGCTTTAGTGGAACGGACCCATCATAAAATACTGCCTTGCTCATGGTCTTGAGTCTCTTCAAGCGAAAAATGAGAATCCATTGTAGTGATTAACGTTTTCACTGGTGCATAACTCAGAGTACCCATTTAGTGAGCACCACTTTTGAAGTTTTTGAAATTACACTTAAAAGAGGGCAGGTATTCTCTTGAAGTTACTTAAGTGGATTCTCCAAAAAATGATTAATAATAGTAAGAATAAGGTTATAAATCGACCTGTTTTTATTATCAAAAGGACTAAATATTTATAGGTTTCAAAGTAGTTCAGGACCTTACAATCTAATTAATTGCTGAGAGATTATAACTTCTATCCCAAAATTTGGATAATACTTATCATTCTTATTAACCTTGATATGATTAGATAAATTAAAATCCTCTTCTGATACTACTGGGGGAATATTTGGGTAAAACTTTTTAGAAAAAAGAATTTGGCAAAATCCAAAAACCAGCCACATTTTAGAAGATTACTAGTGATGTGCTAGGTAATCTCGGGTTCATATGCGCGGTGGCATACATTGACAATATCCTCATTCATTCTCTCACTCCTGAGAATTATGAGAAGGACCTGGAGGCGATGCTGGCCACATTGCATAAGGCGAACTTTTATCTATAGCCAACTAATTGCAAGTACTTCTGGGAAGATGTTATATTCTTAGGTAATTTTATTCTTGAAGGACGGGTATGCCATTTTCCCGGCAAGCTTGAGGCAATCCTTGAGTGGACTAATCCTATGACCCAGAAGCAGTTGTGGAGCTTCTTTGGAACCACCATCTTGTTAGAAGAAATTCCCCGCCCTCTCATATCTGGCCATGCCACAGCATACCACTATCAGGGAGAATGTGCCATTCCACTGGATGGAGGAATATCAGCAGGCGCTTGAGGCCATCAGGAAGGTATTTTTGGCGCCTCCTACTTCTTAAACATGCAGACCCCACCAAGACATTTATAATCACATGTGACGCCTCATCTGTCACCATGGGTCAGTACTGTTGCAGTTTCATTATGGTCTGTAACACCAGGTTGCTTAAATTCCTGCAAGTTCACTTCATCAGAGCAGGCCTGAGCCATTTATTACAAGGAGCTGGCTGCCATGACTTGGTCTCTTACCCACTGGCGGTACCCACTGCAGGGCTCACAGCATGAGGTGATTGTGTAGATGCATCACCAGGCTCTTATGCTTTTGTGGAAACCTCAGAAGTTGGCGCATCATCAGGCTCAGATTAATTATGACCTCTATAGTTTTAATTTCAATTATAAGTTCATGAAAGGGGCGTTGAATGTACTTTCCAACTTTTTGTGTTGCAACAATGTGTTGGTTCTGGTAGAGGTGGGTGAGCAGAAAATAACCACAGTATTTCCGCCTGCCCATATCCTAGTTATATCACCTCCCACAATTCGGTGGCAGATTGGGTCCCAGACATGCCTTTAGTTTTGAGGGTTTTAGTGGGACAGATGGATTTCATGGAGGGGTTGGAGTTGTTGGACCAGCTGGCACTTCCAATGCATAAGAGGTCTCACTATTCCCTGGTGGACAGTAAAATTCATTGTCAGTCAAAATTGTGGATACCATCCCATTTCCACAACGAAGTTATTTAGGCTCGCCATGACCCCCAGTAGTGGAGCATCTGGGAACAAGAAATGCCTGTATTTGGTTAAGTGTACATATAACTGTCCAGGCATTTCCATGGATATTGTCAATATTCTGATATGGTTGGACAACAAGCCCTAAATAGCTACAGCGGATTGGATAGAATCCACTAACCATACTTACTACTTACAATTATTTGAGCGCCTTGGTATGAGGCGATATTGGGTCAGAAAGTATATTTCATGGATTGCCTCCAAATAAGGTGATAAGGTAATATCAACATATGACAAATATTTAGTAGATCATCTCAAACTAAGGAGATAAGGAATTTAAGAATAGCATACTCTGATGGAGCCAATGAGAACATGGCAGAACTGAATAGTCTAAGCCATAAAAGTGGCATTGACCAAAGTCACTGATATTTAAGTGAGATGAGACAATTGAAGGGGGGATTGTAAGTAGAGAAGTGAGAACAGGGCAGAGAGTATCTGTTGATAATTGCTAAGTTTAATAATGAAGTGTCTTTGGGGAAATTTCTACATATTTTATTATATTTATTAAGTGTGTTCCGAGAACTGGCAATCTCCATATTGTCCATCCAATTGCGCAGTGGGCTCAACCTTGTGAAAACTCTTCTGGCGTATAGAAAATATATCGTCCAAAATTATAACAGTGGTGCTCACTACATGGGGCCCATTTAACAACTACATAAAAAATCAAAGATTCTCCAATCACTGGACATGGCAAATCAGACCTGCACCAAAGGGGAATTGTCCCAAATTGGGGCGCTTGCAGAAGCCATGGAAATCAAACTTGTGGACACAGTACAAAAAAAAACAAGAGGAGCTTCTACAGGAGTGTGACGATGTAAATAATCAAATTGAAAGTGTGGTTAGTCAACTGCGGATACTTGGACATCAGAACAGGCAACTTGCCAATCGCCTGGATGATGCTACTGAGCAACTACACTGCATGGAGCAGAAGTTAGCACCTATCTTTTACCCGCCTCATCCCCATTGGAAAGCGGAAGAACAAGGGGTCGCTAAGGAAGGATCACTTTATGATGAATATGAGACTGGATACCCAGCTGAAGTACTTTTCACCGAGCACACAGGCAGCATGAGCTGCTTGACTCAGGATGGCAGCTCTAAGGGTGATTATGTTCCAACCCAACGAAACCTCATGTTATGGCAGTCCTTCCCACTAAAGAGCCCTATGCTACCCCTAGAGACGCTGACCCTTCTGTGCCATCTCCTCACCAAGATCTCAGCTATGGGTCTCAATCAAATCTTCAGTACACTCCTAAGGCACATAGTTATGTGTGGGTGGAGGAGGTCTGCATTGACAAGCCACCTCTATTCAACTGCAATAAAAACATCTACAGGTTCTTCAAACGTTTTGAATATACGGTGGAAGGAGACTCTGATCGGCATAAGGCTAAATTGCTGATATCCGCCTTAGATGTTGGGAGTGCTGACCAAGCCACCTGCTATATTCAAGAAGTTCTGTTACATACCAAGAAGTGAAGGATAATTTTCTATGGTTTTTCAGAGGCATTGCAAAAATGTTGCAGTGAAAGTCTGAGTTCTTGACCATTGGGTTTCAGAATAACAAGACCCTCACCACGTTTGCTGATCAATATATGGCGGAAGACCATGTGTTAATTGGGGTGGAAACTATTTCTGAATCTGAAGTGTGCATTTCAATATCCTCAGTGGTGAATCCATACCATGAGCTTTACAACATCATAATTTTTTATTTTGGAGGATGACGTACCCCTGCTCAAGGTTGTTTAGTTTTTGCGCCAACTATCTGCTACCTTTCCTCCACCCAATACAGAGCAGAAACATACTGCCGTCATCACTGGACCTTCATGTTTGTAGTAATCTTCCCGTCCTGTTCAGATTCCACCTGGTAACCCCCAGTCTTATTATTATGCGCCTTACCCTCAGTCAAGTTACCCCCAGCAGTTCAACTTCCGCCACAGACCTGCTTATAATAATTGTCAACAGCTCAGCTACAAGCCTGAGCCTAGTTACGCTGAAAGTCAGCAGTCAGCCTATTGACCTGTCTCTAGTTACGCCGATTGCCCATAATCAATAATTGGCTTGGGCCATCTTACAAAACCAAGGATACAAACCTTATGGTTATTGTTTTGAATGCGGTCAACTGGTCACCTTGCCTGAAGTTGCCCCAACCGTCAGGTCCACTATGTACTGCAGTTAACACTACCAGGGAATAGAGGAGTGGAGTAGAGATGGAACTCTCTATCTCCAACATCCCAACCCCATATGTCCCAC